>JANHZU010001729.1:408867-426195 GCA_032468055.1 Acrochordus granulatus
AAAATAAAATTTAGTATTCACCACAATAATGGATAGGCAAGATCAGAATTCAGCACATACACAAACATGTCCTTCTGTGTTGTCTCCTCATGGTGGGAGGTTTTTCTTGAGGTGGATGTATCAAGAACACTGGGCATGTATGACAAGAATATATATTTCCAGCAGGGTTACTCAAGTCATGAAGATCATCCCAGCTGCTCGGCTAACGCAAGCGGGTATCTATGCTGGGCACTAATGACATAGGGAGATGCTGGAAGCAGATGATCACTTTAGTGACAATGGCAAAGCCATCATTTCATATAGCACAGGTGAAGACAACAGTAAATCATTGCTGTAATTTTATCAAGAAAGCCACATGGATAGACAATGTAAAGTGATTGATGACATTTTACCAAATGATGAACCTCTTGGGTCAGTTGGTTTTCAACATGTTATTGAGAAAGAACTGAGAATATATTAAAGTGCTAATTATATTTATGGCATTGCTAGATTAAAATCTTTGAAACATCTAGATATCTTCATGCAGGAAAAGAAAATCCAAAATAGCAGAAAATTACATGGGCAAATGGAAATTAAGAAGTACAAATGGGAAAGATGAAATCAGTAAGTTACACATAGACATCTAAGGCATCAGCAAAATGAAAAGGACTGGAATTGGATATTTCCAGTCAGAAAATCATACTGTTTGCAGTACTATTAGGACATAAAAAAAATAAGGCATTGCTTTGATGGTCAGAAAGGATATAACACATATAGTATTTGGATTCAATGTAGACAGGACCAAAAAATAGCAGACAGACTTTATGGATAAGGCTTTAATATGATGGTTATGCAGTCATGCTCTATTCACTGATGCAGAAGAGAAGACTGATAAATTTAGGTCAGAGTTTAATCTGAAGTCAACAGAACGTGCAAGCAACATATGTGTTTGGAGATTGAGATATCAAACTTGGAAATCTAAGAAGGGAAATATAATTGGACTATATGGTCTAAAAATGAATTGAAGCAGGAGGATGATTTATCAATTTCTGTCAAATCAGCGATGTCATTATTGCTAACATATTCTTCGAACAACAAAACAACACCTATTTACACGGACATCACAGATAGCCTAAATATCAGGCTGTGTTGTTAGAATAGCTTCTGCCTTTTAGGATCAACTATCAAGAGGAAAGGAACCTGCAGTCAAGAAATATGTTGCTGACTAGCATTTGGTAGGTTAGCAATGAAGGCCTTGAAAAAAGGATTGATGTGTCTATACTTTACAAAGTTCAGAATCATGTGTTCAATGTTGTTAACTTTGACACTCTATGGAAGCAAAAGTTGGAATTTGAAAAAGCTATATTAATTACAGTAAATGTAAAAGTCCAATTATACAGTCTTTTTATAATTAATAATGTGATGTATTAAATCATAAGCAGACAGCTAAGATTAGTCTTCTCTGTAGAAATCCAGAGAAAGACATGAATGTAATTTGTTTAAGTCGCATTTTGACTGACCCAGATCACACAGTTTGAGTCATTTGGGCTATTATGTCATGAAATGTATGATGTCACTGTCCACCAAATTGCCATGCCTCTATTATACAGAGAGCCCTAAAGGTATGAGAGGCTTGTCCTAAGGACAAGCATTCTTGGAAAAAATGGAGTGTAGAAAACTATGATGGAACAGTTGATTTGCACAAGATGCTAGATTAAGCTAAGGTGGAATTGGATATTTTCTGGAAAATCTAGCCTTTGTCCTAGTAGGTTCATGGCTCAGGCCAACATAGTACTTTTTTGTAGGTATAGCATTAAATGTCAACAGAGCAACTGTCTTCTATTAATCTAGGATTAATAGAAGGATTTTACATGATTTAGGATTTTGCAAATCCAGTCTACATGGATGCAACACATACACTGGAGGAAAAAAAATGGTATCACTAGTAAATCACTGATGTTGCCCTAACATGGTTAATCAGTGCTTAATTAAAAACTATTGTATCTTCTGGAAATTCTTCTGGAAAGGAGTTCTTTCACTGGGAAAAGGATGATTGCCTTTGAATGCTCATAGTCTCAACTGGAGTCTTCTCCTTTCAGCCCTGGAGAACAGTTGCCAAACAAGGTCAACAATGACATGCCTCTTTTGAAAGATATTTCTTGTATTTCTAAAATCCAAACAAATACCCAGACTTCTTTGCTCCTAGAAATTAAGCCATAAATCCAAGTCCTGAGTATTTCCCTTTTCTTTACCCAGTTATTCTTAGGACAACATTGTTGCTAATCCTAATCTGATGTCACAAATGCAATATCTGACTTTGGAAGTTTTTGTTCACAAATAAAAAGTGGCATTTAGTATTAAAAGCATTATCATGCAACATGACTATTTCCAGAAGGATGGAGAGATTAGTTTATTTGCTTATTTAATTATTGTTCTATGTTTAAACAGAAAAAGAAAGATAGGTAGTGATGTAGATTAAAAGATAGGAGAGCATTTTAAAAGAAATAAATAGAAATAAATGAGAAAACTATTATTGCAATAATAAAATTAATAATAAAATTTTCTGCTTTTCTAAGCTTTGATTTTTAAAAGTCATTAAGTGCTGCTTGGATAGCTTAGTATAAGGACAAAGCAAAAATCAGTTCATCAAAATTATGGTAAGTTTGGATTCAGATGCAACAAAACGAACTGAAGTATTTTTTTTATTAAGAATTTGGCGGGGGGCAGCCATCTAATTTGCCACAGCCAAAAGAGTAAAAGTGCTACCACAAGATTCTTGGGTTGTGAGCTAGTTGTGTTGCTTGCCTCAAAGCTGGCCCTTGTATTGTCCAGCAGTTGTATGTGACCCTTCTGTTCCCATATTCTATTGTCAGAGCAGGCAGAAACCAATAGCAATAATTGATCAGTTGGATTTGGGAAGAGAAAAGAAGATATTTTGTCTTTGACAACTGAATTTCAAATGCATCTTTATCACATAGAAAAGTGAATAGGAATTTAGAAAAACTTTTGAACTGCTTAGGTCAATGTGACTTTTCCTCATTCTTTCTCCTGCAAATAACAGAAAAGAATAAATTTAATTATTAGTGTTTCTTTTCTTCTATAACTTTGTGTCATATTCACAGTTTCTGAAATTACAGCCTGAGATTATTTTAAACCCAGGAACAATGGGCTGTAGAATTTAACAATCACGAGGCAAATTCAATTTGTAAGAAAAAAATGGTTAAAATCAGCTGCCTTCGAAAATTGCTTATAAGAAGAATACAGCATTTGCATGAATATCAAATTTTACTCCTTGTTCCCTTACCAGCTTTGTACCTCAGTGTGATATTTCATATTATAGTTGCTTTTCCCACTTTTATTCCAGCTGTAATTAAATCACTGAAACATTAAAGTACCAGTTTATCCAAACACCTAGATTTTAACATTAACTGTGTGAAGATAAGTGCAATGTGCAAATTCTCACCATAAATAAACAAGTTATATGTGCTCTGAGTTGCATGTGAACCTCTTTTCTTGAATAAAGAAAAAAATACAACTCCAATTGTTGCCTTCTGCAGAGTAAAATAATGGAGAAGACAATATAAAGAGCGGGGCGGGGGGGACAGAAATTCTCAGTAAAATTTTGCTTACATAGGCCAAAATTTAGACTGGAACATTCTTTTGAAACAGGCTCCTTTCAACTCATTTGAAGTCACTGAGACAGGTGATTGACTGAACAGTTCTTTCGAAGAACACTTCTAGCCCACAGCTCTGTTAAATCTGAAACAGGAACCTCATGTCAGTTTCAACCTTACCTTGCATTGCTAAGAGCTTCTATTGTAATACTCTTTCAGCTTACAGATCTCTACTATGATGACTAAAAACGAAGCAAAGGGCCTTCCCTCAAATGCTTTCCTTGAACTGACAGAAAACTAGAGTGCAAGAAAATTTGTAGCTTCCACCCCGCCCCACTTTTCCGGCAATCCCTATCCTGCCACTAGCACATTGCTGACCAATGGTGCTCTCATGTAAGATGCATAGGACACATTAAGGGCAGGGACAGATGGATTCCGTTAGCTCTGTCTCTCCGCCCAAATATCAGCAGCTCGTGGAAAAACACGCACCTCTCCGTTGGCTTACTTTGGGCAAGAGCTAGATCTGGGTGAGAAGGCAAACTTTGACAGATGACTAGAATAGCAAGCTTAGCCATGTGTCAGAATCCTCGGTTTTACACAAGAGTAAAACATAGGCGCATTCAAAGGAAGACTATAAGCTGACATCCATTAATATTGGACTTCTTTTGGACACACGTATAGTGCTGTCTCAGAAGAGGGCTCTAGCCATGTTAAAAAATGGCCTGAACAACAACTGATAGGCACAGGGAGAATTGCATCATGAAGCAGTAGGAGCAAGTCAGCTATCCTTCTCCCACTTTGCCACAACGACCCTCCTGATGGTACCACGGGTCAGCTGCTATTCAGGCTGATAGGGTCTCTGAGCTAGGCATAGCTTCAAAATATGGAAGATAGAGGGGAATAACCTCTTTCGAAAGAACCAGATTCTTCTGCTGCAAATTCCCATGAAAGACAGAACTGAGAAACTGACAAGGAAGGGAGATGCTCACACCAGCCTGAAGTGACTAACAGGTGCCAAGCTAATTCCACCCTTTGGGTCGTTTGACTGCCCCACCTGTGTTAGGAGAAAGGAGAAAATCTATTCTGACATCAGTACAGCTAAGAACAACTTAAGACCGTCTCAGATATAGGCCAAGGATAAAAGAAAAGGATGTGAGTCCACAGAAAAAAACATTGTTGGGGCATGTTTGTGCCAAGATGAGAGGGAAGTGAGGAAAACATCTACATCTATCAAAATTGCCTTTCTTTGTCATGATGTTACAGTAGCTTCATTGAGCAAATCTAATGAAAGACAAATAATCTCTACAGTCTTGTACAGTATATGGAGAAAACTAGAAACTAAAGAAATTCAGTATTATGTACCCCTCAATCCACTGATATAACATAGGAAAAAGAAATGACCACATTGGAGATTTTTAGTCCAAAACTGTATATTTAGATCCCGCACTAGCAGCTTCATTCTTCTCGCTCCTGAACATCTATTGCTGGTTACTCTTGTTTGGGATCAGTGGCTCTTCATACACTGAAAAATCATACAAGATATTTTTTTATATCCATACAAAGGATATCCATTGCTTGAAAGATGCTTCTTTATGGCTGCTCTGATATATAGGAAAAGAACCATAGAGTGGAAGTTGCTGGAAAGCAGGTTTTGTCTAAACTTTAGGAGAAGGTTTCTAAACCCTAATTTTAGAGCTCTCATATTCACCTACTATAGCTTCTACGGTGAAACAAGAGATTATTTATACCTTTTACCAGCCAAAACAAGGCATCCACTTTGTCATTTGACTTTAGGGTCACTGGGAAGGTGAATTTATGATTTGTTGATTAAATCTGGAACATCAGAAACAGAGCAAATCTTCTGAGTGGGAAAAACAAGGATCAGTTGCTCCTAAGAGGTTCCTTTTCCATTATCTCCATACTTTGTAAATCTGGAAAAAAATTATCTGGAGAAAACCAGAAGAAGCTCCTATCTAATAGCATCCAAGCAATGCACCAGATAGTCTTTCTAAGACCATTTTTTCTTTAATGAACTCCACATTTGTTCTGAAGACTGAAATCCGTACCAAACCAGATAAAATATGATTAGCTTAGTTATTTCACCCTACATAGATTTACCTCTTACCTTTAGTTATAGGTCTTTTTTTACTTTGTTCTCTTTAAAGTACTTAAATTATTGTATAAAATCAGATGACTGGATCTTTTTCTACCCAATCCAAATGCAACTTTTGAAAAAGCCAGAGTAAGTTGGAAATTGGAGATGCCATGAGCCCGTAGCTCATTTTTCCAGATGTGTGGTGTAGTTAACTCAGTATTTCTCAGTGACTGGGGAATTCTGGGAGCTGAAATCAACATACCTTCAAGCTGCCAAGATTGAGAAACATTGGTTTAAACTAGTGCAGAATTTGAAAGATTGAAAGTGTTTCAAACGCTGTATCAGTTCGACCCATCCATGCATCTGATGAAGTGAGTTAGACATTTTGAAAGTGTATGCTTTTTAATAAAAAAAACTACTGGGAGTAGTCATTGTAAACACGGGACCCTCTGTTGTGAGTCCTGCACCATTAGCTTCCTGAAGCAATTTAAAACGTTGGTGTTAATCTACAATCCCTTTATGACTTGGTGGCAGGCTACAGGACTCTTATTTCCCTGCAGAAGTCAGCCTGATCATTATAACTGTGCCAGGAAAAGCAACTGATTATTCCCCATTTTGGGAGGTAGGGGACTAATGTTTGGAGGTATTGTTTCTCAGTGGCGATGAATAAACATTGGCTAGATAAATGAATAAATGAACAAACTGTGTTGGGAATAAATATCATGGTCTTTCTACTTGGCTTTCTTCAGAAGCCAGACTATAAAGTAAAATCCTTTTCTCCAAGCTGATTGTTAGCCAACAATTTAGTAACCTCTGAATTATATACTGAAGGACCAAGTTCTTCTCGTGGTTATGAGAAACAATTTTCTATTTTATAAAAGTACATTTAAAAGTAGCCAAAGATATGGATTTCCATGAGACGCAGCCAGATTCCACTCTACTTTATACTGCTTTGCAGCACAATTGCTTCTGATTGAAACAGGGAAGGACAGACACAAATGGGCCTCCTGATAACTTTGGCATTTACCGCAGTTGTGATAGATACGTATCTTGCATTAGTCTCCTCTTTCTTCCCCCTTTTCTTTGTCTGAATTTGAAATTAATCTCATTCAATATATTAACTTGATACTAGATCTCTGCATTAGTCTGCCATTTACTATATCAGCAATCCTGCAACAACCCTTACCACTACAATATAATTTTCTTTTTATTTAATAGCAATTTTATTAAAAATTACAATTAAAAATACTAAAAACTAATATAAACTAAAAAATGAGAATAAAAAGAAAAAATGCAAAGTTCAGAAAAGAAAAAAGAGAAAGAAAAAAATAAGACTATAGTAAAGAAATAGATAGGTAAAGACATTTTTAAAGAAATGACTTTCCCTTTTATCACAAGTATAAACAGTTTTAGTAACTTACCACCTTCTCTTAAAATATGACAAATTATCTCTTCTTCTCAAATTTCATCTCTTGTCAATAAACCAATCCTTAAAGCCTCATCATTTGCTGATCAGCAAAAGATATATACAGAGATATTAGCATATTTATTTTAACCTTCATCAAATAAACTAACTGTATATTCCTTTTACTTTTAACAATCTTTAGTTCCTTCAAAATAATGTCCTGGATCTTGATTTCTTTTCATTTCTTTTTTTTCTTCTCAAAAAAATTCTTCAAAATTTTAACAAGTCTCTTTTGTGAATCCAATACAAAAAAGTTGTCCAGATAATTCTTTTGGTTAATTATTTGTATATCCCTTCTAATTAGGTTAATTATTTGTATATCCCTTCTAATTATTAAAAGATCAGCCAGTTTCATTTGTATGACCAGTGTAAAATCTTTTCCATTTCTTTCTTGTGGCCTGTCATTTTTAAATTTGCTTTCAGATCAGTCTCAGTTTTATCTTTTAAAACTCGTTTCTCATTTATCACTACTTTTAAACACATTCTATATATAGAGGCAGACACTCTTAGAATTAACTTTTGGTCCATTGTTTAAAAATATTCTTCAATATGTCTAAATATTTTGCTTCATTCTGTATTAATAAGTCCTTTAAAAATATTTCTTGTCCTTTATAAATAATTTTAGTTCCTTCTAATTTCCTCTAGTATGCAACTTTCAAAGTTCCATCCTATCATTTTTTAAAGATAATTCAAAACAAAAGTATTTTTCCACAGGAAAGTTTCTTACAATTAATTTCAAATTCATTTGGACTCTTACAGTTTGTAACTTTCCAAAATCAAACTTCTAATAACATTTTATGGCTTATTCCAAAAAATAAAGTCCTTAAACTTGCATTTAAACTTCTTTCACTTAGGATTGAAGGAAACTTATTCAGTACTATAAAAATGTGTGGATCCAAGATTCCTAATAGCTGAAAAGCAGTTAACAATCAATTCCCAAAAGTAGTTAGAAAAGGAAATATGTAAACTCACTGTTGTCCTGAACATGCTATGATTTGAGGAAAAGAAATGGTTATTCCCTTGTTTTTCATTGTTCTACACCTGCTTTAGACCACTTTTTTTTAAACCATCTTGCAGTCTCCTCACAGGAGCAAATTTCTAGAGCACTTGTGGGGATCTCAAGTCCTCTTTTTGTATGGGGAAGAGTTATGAAGAGCCAGTGAACAAAAATGTGTTCATTCTGCCATGGTTGTTGGCTCTGCTGTAGTGGAGCCATCTTCAGTTTGCCATTGCTTCCCCAGAAGTTGGTCCCTTACTATGTAATATTCAATGCAATTCGATTGATCATCAGTAACATAATTGAGTGCAAATGTCTCTGTCTTATGTTGGCTTTACCACATGATACTTCTATTAAAATGATAGCGCTGAGTTCTCCTCTTGGCAAACAAAGCTTGCCATATTAATAAGAAGGGCTTAGTCCTCAGATAATATCCCTGAAGTACTGTTGGATAGTCTCCTTGTTTTTTCTTGTGGGAGAGCCCGATTTCTTAAATCTAAAAAGCTGGGCCAATAACAAGAATAAAATAAATATGTCAAGGTCAATTCTATCTAATGGCCCAGAAAATTTTGTAAGGCAAGATCAGAAACAAGAATGGCCAAACTGATGTCCTCCACATCTTCAGATTTCATTTCCCATGAGACCAGTCAACATAGCCATTGGCAAAAAAGGGATATTATGTTCATAAGCACTTAGAATGTACTAAGCTGCCTATCCTTGATCTGAACATTGTTCTCATATTGAATCTTTCCCCCTTACTTATGAAATCAAGAGAATTTGTGTGCATTAGTTGCAATCTATTTTCTATTCCTTGAAAAATCAGATCTTGCATCTTGATTACAAGTATTTCAACTTTATTCCCTTCTGTATCTAACAGAATGAATTTAAGATGGAATTCTATCATTTAATTTCCAGGTGAAACTATCTAACAACAAGAAATGGGTTTCAAACCTCACCAAAAACCAAATAAATCATATGATGGAATTGTATAGGCCTGCAGGCCATGTGGCATTGTGCAGCCGGCTGGCATTTTTGAAAAAAACACAATAAATTCACTGGCACCAAAATCACTAAAGCCAGGAAAGCACTCTGGAAGTCATGCTGTTGGGCATTTCCAACATCTCCAGGCCTCATTAATGTCACCAGTTCCAGTGCACCATTGCTCTGCTAGCACCAAACAGCTGATTAGCCGTAATCAAGTAGTCTTTTGCAGCCTGCAATAATTTATCAATGGGCCCCTTTCTCCTCTACAAGTTATAATGGGTTGCATGAATCTACATAGTTGATTATTACAAAAGAGCAGAGCTAGGGACTGAGTTCACACCCAGAAGCATGACTCAGGGTAAACACAGTGCTATTTTACATGGAAGTAGACATTCCAGACATAAGCAGGAGTTACTTCTTTTCTCCTGAATCCTGAATATTTGCAGCAATGAACAGCTATGTCTGGGTGAGATGGGTGAGGTCAACATTCACAAGATGGTGGCTGTGACTCCATAGTGCAAGACAAAATGCCTATACCTGTCATCTTGCTGATTTGACCCCCTCCTCTCTGCAGACACACCTGGTTATGTAGAAAACAATCTCCTCTGGCCTGAAAATGTGGCCTTGGTTAAAAGGAAATCATACATACATAGCTGCATAAGTGGCAGATGTCACATTTAGCCAGCAATTCTATGTATGCTGTACATACAGGTACCCTTCATTTGTGTGATGAACCCTTTTAGGAAAGCTGCATTTACCTGTACAGTAATTCAGTTTTTACGGACAAGGTACAAATTAATTCAATCCACATACATAGACTGAAAATAAGCATTAACCCTGCCTCAGAGAGCTCCATTTCTAACTGAGAGAAGATACATATTTCTTTTCTTCCTTTTCTTAATTCCAACGAATTCTAATTCTGATACGTATTTTCTCTTACCTTCTCCTTCTTGATTCATGGAATAGAAGGTGAATTGTTTTCTTCAACTTCTGGCTATCAGATTCTTTCCTGAGCCACCAAACTGCAATAACTCTATGATCTGCTTTTTTTCTGCTCCGGGTGGTCATTATCTGTATTCCCACGGTGGAACGAAAGTCCTCTGTGAAGATTCTGCAGCTGTTTGAGAACAATTCTCGACTTCTGTAAATCCATGAAGTCTGTTGTGTTCATGAGCTGAGCAATGAGAATTTTGAAATGATGGCAAAATTCATCTTTAAAAAAAATGCTGTAGCTCTGTGGAGCCCATGGGAGTCCATTTCCCCATTTGTAGGAATTCACCTACACTTCCTGATTTAGGAAGTATTTCAAGAGAAAGGGGAAGTTGAGAGCTTTTCTGCTCTTCCTCATAACCACTTGGAATTGGGAGGTAGGCAGGGATTTGCATACAAATTCCAAATGAATGCAACATTAAGCTACGGTTACATGCAAGCATTTTTTTTTAAAAAAAATCCTTTAGTGTGGAAATGAGATAAGTGATTTTTCATACTCCAAAACCTGTAGCTGCTCAGGGCAAGACACTGGTTAATCTTCTTTGATTCTTGTTGTCAGTATTCTAAGATCAATAGAAGTGAAGCCCTGTTGTAGATAACTAACTGTGTTTTTCAACCTGGCCAATTTCCAAGCGTAGATTCTAAGTCTCAGAATTCTCATCAGTAGCTATGCTGGCTGGAGAGTTCTGGGAATGGAAATCTACACAAATGAAAGTCACTCGGTCACTCATGCCCTTCTCATTTCATCTTTGGATTACTGTAATGCGCTCTACATGGGGCTACCCTTGAAGAGCATCCAGAAGTTGCAGCTGGTGCAGAATGCAGCTGCGCGGGTGATTGCAGGGGCCAATAGAATGGCCCACGTAACACCTTTATTCCACGAGCTGCATTGGCTACCAGTCTGCTTCCGGGTGCAATTCAAAGTGTTGATTTTGACCTTTAAAGCTCTTCATGGCATGGGACCAGGTTATTTGAGGAACCATCTTACCCCAGTGGGGATGTCCCTCACCATCAGATCCAGGAGAAGAGCTCTCCTCCAGATCCTGTCAGTCAAGGAATTTCATCCAAAAGAAGAGCTTTTTCGGCTGTGACTCCTGCACTGTGGAACATCTTGCCCCCAGAGGTGAGGTCCATGCCCATCCTTATGACCGTCAGAAAGAGCCTGAAGATTTGGCTCTGCCAGCTGGCATGGGGCTGATATGGACACTTCATCTTGGAGGTGGCTAGTAGCCTAATTGTCATCTCCTCCATACATATTTTGATTTGCCCGCTCTTTCCTGATCAGTTTATTTTAATGTTTTTTTGATGTTTTGATGATGTTTTAATGTTGTTTTTATGAATTGCTTTTATTATAAGCCACCGAGAGTTGTTTTTGATTTCAGAAGCATATAAATCTGATAAGTAAATAAATAAAGTCACCAAGGTTGAGAAACACTGATGCTTTTGAAGGATTTGAGAATAGAAACAGTGGACTCGAAGTAATCTAAACCACCAACTAGCCTACCACATTGTACAAACCCTTAGCATGTCATGTAAAATAAAAAAATAGGTTAACATGGGTGTGTCAGACAAACACAGCCTATATCCACATGCTATATCCATAGCATATCCACACATGCAGAAATCTTTACTTCTTGGGAATTTCAGAGGAAATTCATGAGTTTGTTAACTATAGGTGCATCCATGTTTGTTTTTGGAACTGTTAGTTATTTTGAAGTTCCACTGAAATCAATCTATATAATTTGTATTGATTTAGGCTCTCAAAAATCACGTTCTTTTTAAATTTCAGTTTAAGACAGTCCAGCTTTGGGCTGTTTGAAAATTAGCTGGTGCTATTTTGAAGTGAGAATGAGAATACCTTGTGTGAGAATGTTTTATGAGTTTTTTACGGTTTCATCAAGTTGTTTCCACACTTCAGAATGGGAAGGGTTGGTGGGGTTGCTATAATCTAGCTGCGTGGGCTGGGTACAGACTGGTTCAGCCACCAAAGGAAAAAAAAATCTGCCCATATCCGGCGATTTTTGTAAACAAAAGATGTCAACCAACTCTGCTTTTGTAATGTCCCCATGACGAAAGACCAAAAAAAAAAATAGCCACTCACTGATTGCCATAAGATCAGTGACAACATTTCAGGCTAAAGATTCGTAATTCTGTTGCATGACAGTCCTAGAATCCAGCCAAGGGTAGACTTGAAGGATAACAGTTTTTGTGCAGTTGTCCATGCAATTGGTACAGATCTTCAGGTGAAGTACTCAAGGATATTGGGGAGGCCACCATTTCCTTGCAAGATCCTGACAGAAGGAGAAATGGAGGAGATGAAAAGGGAATTATGGTGTGGTTAAAGGGGCAATAGCCCCAGGAGTTTATTAGCATTTACTTTTATGAATATACTAGAATTCCAATATCATCTCTGAGCTGAAGACAAAAAATCAGAAGTTCTTCTCATTAAAGCACAAACAACTCTGATAGTTTGTGATTTTCCTTTTCTGTGTAACAGCTTAAATAAAAATGAGCTCCACCCTTAGGCAAATTAAGGTCACTATCTCACACAGCCAATCTGAGGTGTCATGAAAGCTCTGATGACTGGTTTTGTTCATCAAGGTGGCTGATTAAATTGCCCCCTTCATTGATTGACTTTCTTGTGCCAGCAGGTCACAGTTCACAATGGCTGGTCAGTCATTGCCCTGTTTTTGGTCCTCCCAACTGCCACAAAATAGTTCAAACTATCCCTGTCCCATTTAATTAACTAGATCAGGATGGTCATATGACCTGATGCTTCCCCAGCTAACTTTACTCTACAAATTGTCATTCTGAATGAGAAGGAATTAATTGCCACAAAAAGTGAGAGCTTCTTGTAGGGTTTTCTATTGCACATACATAGAACTTGCCTTGACCAGGTGCTGTACAGCTGGACTGAGAGCTGGCCTCAATATGCTGCTTTTCCCAAACTGACTTAGAGGAGCCCCTTACTATTATTTTATTTCATGGTACTGATGGAGTGAATACTGACTCCTGATCTCCCTGGGCAGCCTACCCCAGTCTGATGTCCTCCAGATATATTGGCTCACGATTTCCATCATCCCCATTAACTTTCATCTCTGGCCAGTGCTGGTTTGGGATGCCAAGGCCAATTTGGAAGGCACCATTTCAAAAGTGCTACAGATTCTCTTCTGGAATTCATTTTAGTATGGTGAATCATCATTTCAGTGAATTTAGTTTCAGGACAAAGCTGACAAATGGTGACCTCAAAATCTCTTAGAAAGTTGTTGATTTAGGGACAAAAGAAATATGTGAACCATAATATGTTGTAACATGACTTTCTCTTTACTGCTTGGCAATACATTTGAAATTCGAATCATATTAAGCACTAGCTGAAATCTCAGTTAACTGATAAATCATCTCTAAAACTATAATTTTAGTCTGCAGTTCTTTGAACTGCAGAATAACAACACAGGGGGAATGCAGCTTATGTCTTATTTGTTCTAATTTTCAATCAGCAAATATTGCAATCCAAAAAATAAAATATAAGTTTTCCTCTTCTGTAAACATTTAAGAAGGGTCACATTCATCTGGTTTATTTTATTATGATTTACAGTATTTGTCAGCTCAGACATTATGATTGGGAAGCCAAAGTTCATTGGTTAGCATATGGCATGTATCCAACCACTTGTGACTTATTTAATAAAACAGAATTCAAGTCATGACATGTTATTTGTGAACCCTATATTTAAGTAATCAGTTTAAGAAAGTATGCTTTAAAGAACTAACACTAACTAATTCTTATTTACAAGTGGACTGATGAACAAACAATATAGAGTTGAAAGAAGAAATGTATAGAGAGATCATGCTAGTCAGAAAAAATAAGAGAGCCCTAGAATTAAAAAAAAATATTGACAAAGATTTGCTATTTGTTCCATTGTTGGCAAAGAACTAGTATATTGCTATGTCAGTGAGCATATTGAACTTTCATCCCAAGCCTCTGCTGAACTGGGAAACTCCCTGTCTGCCCTTGAGGCAATCTACTTATCCAGGCAAACTATTCCCAGGTTAGGTTAAGATGGGCAAACCCAGGCTTTCGGAAAGAAGAAATATGGAAGACAACCATGTCCACCATAGGAAGAAAGAAGATAGTGATGCAACTAATAGTAATAATAAAACTACTACACATTGAATAAAACAGATTTTAGTTCCAGCACATACTACCAAAGAGAGGAGGGTGGAGTGAATCAAAGTAACTGTGTCCAGATATCTGTCCAGAAATAGAACATTTGCATTTAAACAAGCACATTTTTTTCACCAAGTGAAGAAAAGCTACACATTTCACATGCTTTTGTTCTCTGGCTGGAAAAAAACAATTGCCTTGCTTTGTACCTTTATGTGTCACATGCCAATTTGCTTATATATTTTCTCTCTTTCAAGGAGCTTGGGCTATCTTATCTACTTTTCCCTGCTATGATATTCTCCTAATCTGGATTAGTTTTCTCTGAGATATGGTGACTGGCCCAAGTTCTATAGAGCACAATGTGTTTACTCTGAGATCAGCAAGACCAAGTTTCCTTTGCAGAAAATGCCATCAATCTCTTTTTCTATCGCTTATAAAACTCAGAGCTAATGTCAGTGGCCAAACGTTTGTCTGTCAAAAAGGCTGCAACAGTACCAGAGATGCTTAGTTTAAAAAAGCTTATGTTCAAGAGAAAATAAGGAATACAGTATTATATTGTATTTATTGAGTGGTGGCTCAAGTAGACCATTCATAAAATATAATAGTACGCAGCTTAAAGGGTTTATGTTGAATGAAATTTAGTTTCGAAACTAGAACAAATCAGCATCATTAAAAACTCTGAGGGTAGTAATTTGAAAGCCCTCCCACTATCCCTCCATTGTGAAGCTGGATATTGTAGATATATATTATTTTAAACTCTTGTGAGTGGTAAGACAATCTTGGAACAACTTTTTACATCAACAGGGTTCTTGGGAATTCCAAGTAAGGACTTCTGGTACCTTTAACACACAGCTGGGATCATATGAACACTCATTCATAAATTCTAGATTATAAATTGCACAGATTCAAATGATACCCCCTGTTAAGACACACCCTCCCACCCTATTCTGGCATACTGTGATACACAAATATAACCTACGTTCCTTTACTAAGTGAAGCATAAAAGTAGACACTCCAGCCTACTGGTTGCCAAGGACTCTACACTTCATATTTTTGGAAGGACTGAGAACTGCAAAGTGGGTGGGACCATTATTACATGGGGTTGGGCTGGGGTGATTCTGAGTGGCTATTTTGTGATTTAACAGTGATATGCGTAGTGTAATGCTTACACCACGGTTTTCAGCTTTTCATCTCAAAACAGCAGAAAACCATGCTCTCATTTTACAGAAGTCTTGGTCAGAAGCTTCAGGGGCTGAAAAGAATGATTCAGTAGAGCAAGCAGCCTTGTGGCCACAATTTCTCCACTCTTCTTCTAGATACAGCTGAACAACATCAAATCTCCATTATTAAGAACATGCAGCCACAAAGGACCATAAAAATTGAAAGCACTCAGCTCTTTATCTTTTTGCTATCTATCTTCAACAGTGCTAAAATGTACAATCCCCACCCAGAAGATGGGGTGTGTATCAGTAGTAACCACAGTTTTCCAAGGCTATTAAAAAAAACAAGCTGTGCAAAAAAAAGCAAAAACAAACCTTGTGACAATCACCTCCTTTTGCATATGGAGAGAGCCAGCATTCAACTCTGTAATTATGACTCCCAAGTTTCATCCATCACCATTTGGATCACTTAATGCTTCAGCCCATCACATTTCAGTTGACTTTGTGCCACTTCACCTTGGCTTTTGGCTGCACCCTGTGGTAGACATACAAAAAGCCGCTTCATAGAGCAAGCTGTTCACACAGCTGCAAGACAAGAAGATACAGCTGCCAACTTGCTTGTCAGGATAGGCTGAGTAATGCTTAATGGAGGGAGGTAAGTACTGTAATGCCATAGTGCTAAAATAAAAATTAGTAGAGAAGGCCCTACCTTCAGGTTCATTTACTGCAGATTTATTTAATCCTTAACAAGTTTAAATCAACATTTTTGTCTATATGCCTAAATTAAGGTGGTTTAAAAGATTACTTTATCCTTGATCAGAGCTGTTGAAATCCAGATGATCTCAGAGGATAGCAGGTATTTCACAAGATACCTCAGATGATAGCAGAAAAGAGGTATAGCAAACTCCAACAAATAGTCTAGATGTTTTTAGCCGAGATCTGACGGCCCGACTTTCTCTTTTGTCTTCTGCCCCACCCACTCAAGTTTATCTCATCATTATATTTTCTTATATTGTTTCAGTGATTATGGACTGTAGTGAGAATTAAATCAATTGTTCTTCATTCCACCATTTACATACTGTTCTGTGACAGAGCAAGCAGTATTACTTTTAAAGACAGAACATGCTCACTCACATCACTCGATGGTATAATGTGGCTATTTATCTGGCTTTAGCTTGCTGTGATGTTTGATTCCAGGTCAAGCACTGTTCTTTTGTCAAGCATGTTTTACGGCTTCATTCATTATAACTTAGTGAAAAGCAATGGTTAAAGCAAACCATGACAGATGGAGATGAGACATATGCTCTTCATTTTCTCACACAGAGAGCAGAGCAGTGGCTACTGTATAAGCAATACTACTTAGAAAACTCCTAGAGGAATGGAGATGATGTACAAGAAAGTGTCAGAAAAAGGATAGTCAGAAAATAGATCTGGATTATAAATATTATAATTCATTATAAATAACTATTATTATAGCCAGGAAAGACCAGTTGTTTCAGAGTGTCCACAAAAGCATGGGGGAAGCTTCCTCCACCCTTAGTTTATACTGCTGAAATGAAGAAAGATTGTAGTTGTTCAGTCGCTGAGTCAAGTCCAAATCTTTGCAACTCTATGAACCACAGCACCCCAGGGTTTCCTGTTTGCACTGCCTCCTGGAATTCGTCCAAATCCATGCCCATAGCATCTACAATGCTAACCATCTGATCTTCTGCCATCTCCTTCTACTTTTGCCTTCAATCTTTCCCAGCATCATGGTCTTTTCCAATGAATCCTCTCTTTGCATTAGGTAGCCAAAATATTTAAGCTTCAGCTTCAGTATCAGTCCTTCCAATAAACAATCAGGGTTAATTTCCTTTAGGATTGACTGGTTTGATCTCCTTGC
>JANHZU010001729.1:433085-447067 GCA_032468055.1 Acrochordus granulatus
AGAGGAAAAGAGCTCATAGGACCATATCTAGCAGGATGTGCCTGTTTATCATACAGACTGTATACACACACACATATATATGTCGTTGTTGATCACTCAGTTGTGTCCAGCTCTTTGTGACCTCATGGACTGCAGGAGACCAGGCCTCCCTGTCCTGCACTGCCTCCCAAAGTCCACCCAAATCCATGCCCATCAGATCCATGATACTACCCAACCACCCCATCCTCTGCCATCCTCTTCTCCTTTTGCCTTCAATCTTCCCCAGCATTGCAGTCTTTTCTAATGCGTCCTCCCTTCACATTGGGTGGCCAAAGTATTTGAGCTTTGGCTTCAGCATCTGTCCTTCCAATGAACAGTCAGGTCTGATTTCCTGTAGGATTGTCTGGTTTGACCTCCTTGCTGTCCAAGGGACTCTCAAGAGTCTTCTCCAGCACTACAATTCAAAGGCATTCTTTGGTGCTCAGCCTTCTTTATGATCCAGGTCTCACAGCTGTACATTGCTACTGGGAAAACCGTAACCTTGACTGTACAGACCTTTGTCGGCCAGGTTGATTGGATAAGTTATGGCTGTTTGATAGGGACATCCTTGAAGGCATGTCCATATAGCAGGCTTTCTAAACCTTGGCCACTTTATGGTCATGGCCTGGGGGGATTCTGGGAGCTGAAATCCATATATTGTAAAGTGCCCAAGGTTGAGAAATTCTGCCACAGGGGCTGGCTGTGGGAAGACATTACTGGTTAAAACCAGTTATTGCATTGGGGCTGGAAGCCTACTGATAACTAATGCAGGGACTGGAGCACCAGATTTATGCTGCTACTTCTTCATCCTGACCCTTTTAGTGGCTGGGCTGCTGGACTATGAAACAAAGATGTCAAAAGGGCCTCTATAAGTATCCATTTAAAATGGCAAAGGTGGAGTATAATTCACAATCTGCAGTGAATTGTGCTATGCAGTCTCCCAAGACCATGTGTCTTTGTGCACAATCTTTAGCCCACCAAGATCAGCATTCTGGAGTTTCTTCCTCATACAGATCCTTGACCAGAAAGCCAAATGCAAACTTTTCTGATTTAGTGTAATCTGTGAGCCCAGCCAATGCCCTATTAATATGCGTCTTGGTTACTTGAGTGACGAAGTGCAACCCAGCATCCTACTTGAAGTAGGAGCAAAATCTACCCTTTTCTGCCACTTTGTGGGGTCTCAAACCACTAGATTTCAAGCAAGAAATTACTCCACATCCATGTACACAGCAACTGTGAACACGAAGCTTCAAATTCCAATCATGGGTCAGCTGAGAAATCACAACTAGGGTTCCCCCCTCTGAAATGTAAGCTAGTTTCTTTTATTATTTTATTCCAAACTTACTTGCAGAGCTTTTAAAACATTTTTAAAACCAGACCATCGCAAATATAATACACCTTTCTTATTTTAGACTGCAGAATATTAGAAAAAAATATTTCATTCATACTGAGGTTAACCCAATTTATTCATTTTCTGATTTTTTGAAATTAGTTATTTAAATCATCTCCAACCCTAAAAAGGGATTGCAAATGTAAAAGGAGTTTCAAAGACCTTACCAAGCCTATCTTGAGGAAAACTGTGGATTTTCTTTTTTTGTGCTAAGCTGTAAACCAATTATGGGGCATGCAAGTCACCTACATTATTTTTGTTTATCTCTTGCAAACTCAAGTTCATCATTTCTATTCATTCTAAGTATGAATGTGTACATATATGTCTATGCATGTAAGTTCTATATGTTGTGGTGATTTCCAACGTCTCTGTATACAGTATTTGCAGAGCTGACACAAAGAATCTGTCTGCATCTGGGAAGCTACCTGAAACGTTCATTACGGAAACGCTGGACTTGAGCAGCTGTTTCTTGCCTTGGGGAGACGCTTCAGCCCGTCTCGGCGCGCCCACCTTCGCTCGTCCCCGGGTTGAAGTCCTTGCGCCCCGGGTGCTGGGCCAGCCGCGGGGGAGCCGCACGGCCCGCGCCTTCCCGGGGCTCATGGAGGAGAAGCGCGGAGCTACCGCACCTCAGAAGGGGGTGGAAAGAAATACAAAATCATCTCTCTTGGGGTGGAAAATCATACCTTGGCTCTCTCTACATCTGTCTGTGTACTATATTCATCTGTCATATCTGCAGCAAAGCCTTTCTTGAATAATTTCAAGAGCTATTATTTCTAATGGAAAGAGTAATATATATTCCAGATATATATTTTAGCTGGCTAGAAATCTGATCACTCTGCTTCTTCATTCATAAATTATAGTTCTCAAAAGAGAAATGGATTTTTATGTGTCTGTTTTAAGATGATAGAGAATTATCAAATGGCCTCACTTTCTCTCTCTCTTTAATATGTTTGTCCTTATCTTTTTGGGCATCAATCATAATTGGATATTTTATTTCTCACAGTGTTAAATTGTTTTATGCATTCAATTAGATGTTCCCACTTTACACTGAAAGGAATGAACTCCTACACTCTATTAAAAGCCTAGATTATGAAGAGAAATTTTGTGATATAACCTGACTCCAAATGTGATTGAAAACCAAAGAGTTTTATAGCACCTTTAAGACAAATGAATATTATTATCATAAGCATTTCTGGATGAAGTCCTTTTTATCAAGTCTTTCTCTGACAACTTCTTTCTCTGTATGCAAGCTCCAACACGTCACATTCAAACATTTGTGGGATCCTGGGCAATTTCACAAAGAACGTAATGAGCAGTGGAAGATTCCAGACCATAGAAAAGATTTCCATGTTACAATTTCCATGTGATAAATGAGACTCAGCATCCATGTGGTTTGGCTTCAGAGATAGACAAGGATATACAAAAATCTTCACAGAGAGGATGTCTTGTAAATCAAATGAGTTTGGGGACAATTTCATGGTGGGTTTAAGATTCTGTGGTAAATATAATGTGGGAATATTGTTGGAGAAGCACAGAAATTTGGGTAGGATTTGGCTTTTTGGGGCTCAGAGGTACTGCACCTCTTGATAAACATGATAATGGTCTGGAGGCTCATTGACACCAGTGGTTTTAACTGGAAGCTATTTTTTTGCAAGGTGAAAATCACAATTACCCAAACAAAAGTAGAAATTAAATTTTATATTAGACCTTGCCATTCATAAACTGCATCCACCTACCTGCCAGCTGTCACAAATTTCTTAGGACTGCCACATTTTTCAAACTGCTGCCTTACAGCAAACCTCTGCCCAGAAAAAAAAAATAAAACTGCATCTCAAATAGCTAGATGTAAGCAACTTTGCACAGATCATGCTGCCCCTCCTAATATAACCAAACCTTTTTTTTTGCTGGAATTGATCAAAAAGCCAATATAAAAAATAAAATTTTATATATAATAACACATTCCAATAAATTTTCATATGTAAACATTACCTTTGTAGATAGTCCCTCTATCCCATGATGGTAACCCTCTTGTAGTGTATCTGTATAGTGAGGAGTAACATTTTGCTTACATAAAATTCTTCAGTACAACCAGGTTAACAAATTAATAATTTTATGATTAAAATAATTGAAACATAAAACAACCTGGGCTAAAAACAATCATACTAATAAAACATGTCAGGGGCCCACAAACATTTTAACTCCAGGTCTGGGAGTAGAACCAAGTTTTAAGGGTTTTCTGGAACACAAGAAGAGTGGGCACCATTCATATCTTTGGAGAGATGCTGTTGGCAGAGGATAGGGGCAATGATAAAAGATGACAATGAGCAAGTTCTTTTGTGTGTATTCATTTGATGTCTATTTGCTGGAAACTTTCTGGAATTGCAGCCCATTAAGAGCAAAGAGAGTATGGTAATCGTAAAAATGGTGAATCTTTAACCTTAGCTAGCTGCTTCCAATCTGTAATTCAGTAATTTTCTTTGTTTCTATGATTTGAAGAGTTATTTAGATGAGCAATGGCTTGGAGGAGAGAAGAAAGATCTATGAGTGAGCTTAGCTATCTTTGACTCAATTCTAATACATGCAATATGAATTACAAATTGTGTGTTTTTCCTGACTATATGTTATATGTTTATACTACTTTGCACACCTTCCCCTATACAATCAGGTTCCTGTCAATTAGACACTGACTAAAAACCAATTGGAGTCGGTCACTGGGACTAAAAATTTAGTACTCCAAGCTCATGCTAGGGAACTTCTCTCTCACAATCTGGTACAATATTTCTTCTCCTACTTCTACATAGTTCATAGGATCCACTGGCTTCTGACCTTCTCTTCAACAGATATTGATAAATCCATTGTTTCCTCTTCCTTTTATTTATTCCAAAAATCCTTTCAACCCTGTGTTAAATTTTCATATTTTTCAGTAATTAAGTCCATAATGTTTCCAGTTATTTTCTCTTTGACCAAATACTGTATGTCATTTATACCATTTTTGACATTCCTCCATTATGGTAATTTCAAAACACTTCCATCTTGTGCGTATGATAATCTTGCTGCAATTACGATGTACAACATTAATTTTCTATGAATCTTTTCTAATTCACTATTCATAAGCTACAATTGAAAAAGTTCTGGTTTCATTGCAATATTAATCTTTATAATTATTTGCATCATTGTACTTACTGGTATCAAAAATATCTTGGCTTTTTCATACATCTACCATGCATAGGAAAATGTCTCTTCATGTTTTTCACATTTCCTGCAATACTTTTAAAGTTAACCTGGTGTGCGGGAATGTGGCAGATGAAGCATTCATTGGCCTGAGGATGTGAAGAAGAAAGCTTGGTATTTGTATGTCAGGTTGCTATAAAATTACATTGGAGGAAAATCTGTGAAGAATTGGCAGTTCTAATGGGGCAAATAATCAAAAGGGTTTTTTTTAATTCAAATGTCTTTTTGAATGAAGTACTGTATTTCCTTCCTTCTAATAAAAGGAAATATTCATAGATGGATTGCATAATGAATTGCAAGATACTGAGCCACAATTGGACAACTACATTTTAAATGAGTGTGGCATATACTGCAAAATGGTTAGTTTTTGGATTAGTATGTCATCTCAACCCAGAGATTTAAAGAGACCATGGTTCACTTAATCATGTGTGCGGGTTGACAGGGTACAAGGTATATATTACCATTCAGCAGATTGATGCAGTTTCATGGGGTAATAGAAAACTACCAGGTGGTTAAGTGTGTTTGCTAGAACATCTCTACCAGTGTCCACAACTCTTTCAAAACCATGCCAAATATTAGAGGTTATTTGGTTATTCAATGGGATAATATTTCTTACCATGTTTATATTAAGGATCTATGTGAACAAATCCTTGGAATGCTTGTGTAACACTCAAAATAGGTTAATATTTTTATTTCATTTCTCTCTTTCTAAGTCACACCTTTTTTCCCAGAAATAGAAAGATTTTTTTTACTATATTCACACTAGGGAAATAAACATTTCTAAATTATTTGCTCACCAAAAAATGGTGCACTTTCCCTTCTCTCATCTTGGTTATGAGAGATCCTGCTTCTGAAGACATATTTCTTTTAATACAGGAAGCTAACTTCTGGCCAGTAGGGGAAACATTATGAATAGCAGATTTCGTTCTCCTGTTTTCCTTTTCTTATTTGTGACTCATCTTCTATGTATGCCAGCACACAGCCAAGAGCCATTTAAGCCACTTCAGTAAACAGTATGTTGGCCAAGACAGAAGAGAATCCAAAAGAGACTTTGACAGTGGGGGCATCTTTAGTAAATCCTCATTTGCACATCTTAATAGCTTCATAGTTGTCTCTGGTTAGAACTTCTCAAAATGGAAAAATAGGATTGTCCCACATCTACCCTTCTGAACTTCTTGACTGAGGAAAAGTATAATATAAATACCCAGAACAGAATTCTGAAAATTAATTACTTATCACAATGGACTTCTGGGCCTTATCTGAGCTTCTATTATCCATGTCCTAAGAGAGGGCTAGAGAGCTCCTTAAATACAGCATCAGAGAGGCATAACTGCACATTGATTTATTATGTCTTTAGAGTATCAAACGCCCTGTGCACCTAGCCAGCTGGTTATTTTAAGACCTTGATGCTGCCCCAATATTGGAGATCTTTTTAAAGGGTTGAACTAATCTCTTTCTAACTGCTTGACTGGAGGGCAAATTAAATAATATACCATATAATGGATATGTACTTGCCCCTATGGATCAGAAGCAGTAAATACCTTTGGACATACCCTATGATATTGCTCCTTTTTATGGATCTTTGTATGGAACATGTTTCAGCTCTACAATTATACCTTCTTTGGTGCTCAGAATCAAATTGCTGTCTTTTAATCAGACAAGCACCCTAATATCACCTACAAAGTAGCCATATATTTGGGCTTGAAACATCTCTTGGAATATTCTAAAATGAAATATGCCTGTTTCACTTGGGTACACTCAATTGCATTTTCAATGTATTTTCAAAATGTCTATGCAAAAAGACATGAAACAAATGGTACCATACCCTGGCTGTGGTAAAGAGTTATTCTATTAATTTGGGGGAGGGCTTTAACTTTAGTTTTGGGTCTCACATGCAGACATCTATTGAATTGAAAATTTTCCTACTATGAAGGACTGTAATGTGAATGTTGTTTCTACATGTCAGGGGTACTGTAGCATAGTCATCCAACATAATGGGAGCCCTGAAGAATTAGTATTTAAATGGGTCATGAGATTTTTGAAAACAAATGAGTAATAGCCTTCTAGAAAATGTTGAATTATACCTCCAATAATCTTGTCCGTTGGTCTTTTTACGGATGATGCAAGTTGAGCATGATGTGAAGGGCCACACATTTTCCCCACCACCAGACCTTCAATAAGGCTACTATGTCAGTTCAAATTAAAGTACCCATTTCCTTGTTTCACAGACACAAAGAGCATTCCTAGCGGGAAGACTGCCATTTTCTAATTTGCCACTGCTTGAAAGCATTTCTGATCAGAAATGGGAACAACCTTTCTGTAGGAACGTATACAATCCAATTACCAAAGAATCAAGAGCGATAGACTTCAAGATTACTGAAAGAGAGAGAGAGATCATGCTTTTTTAAAAAGAGAACTAAGCAAAACCTTAACTCTAGTAACCTCTGAAGTCTATTTGAACACCTATGTAATAGCCTGGGGGATTTGGCAGGTGCTATGAGAAAGCAAGTAATGAAGCAAAGAGATTACTGTAGATCTTCATTGCTTTGAAATATGAATGACATAAATGCCATTCTAGGCAAATCAGTTTAAAAATAATGTTCTATGAGATAACCAGTTTCTAGATATTGGACACCAGTAAACTCCATATCCTCTTACCCTGCACAGCAAATCCTTCATTTTTTGCTTCTTCCTTGCTCCTTTGTTTCCTGTAAGCAGCCTTTGAATGACAGATTTGCACTTGATCTGGACTAAGGTGTCTTCCTTTCTGCTTCCCATCTTTCTATAATCAGCTCATATCCATGGTAGGCTTTCAAAACTTCAGAATGCTGTTTGACTGAATGGGCAATGTATTTATTTACTGTTGTATCTGGAGACATTTGGGATCTGCTGTACTGTTTCTCAAAAAGTGTTTGCAAGTGTTTCCAGCAGTCTCAGCAGTATAGATGGGTTCTAGGTTCTGAAAGGTTGGTTTATGAAGCAAACAGGAAATATGTACTAAGAAAAAGAAAGAAAATATTTAAAAAATAGTATAAAGTACAAGTACAAAGAAACATTCTGCTCTGATTCAATGACTGAAAAGACAAAGTGCAAAATTAACCTCAATGCCTCCTTATGCCATGTATCAAACAGAGGATTTGTCATCAAACTTAAAACTTCTGTTTATGACTCACGTACTTGCAGAATTTACTTTAATTTATGCTCTGGTTCCTATGCCAGTCTTCCCAGCCTCTGCTCTTTGTGATTATAACATTCTCAATTCCCATCTCATCCAATTATTTTCTCCATTTCAGGTGGCAATAACTGGAGTTGTAGTCCATCATATTTGGCTTTGATTGTAAATTGCTGGTGATTGATCCATTGTTTTATTAACATAAGAGGGACTGGGAATAAATATTTACTTCTAATGAATGGTGTGCTCTCTAATCTACTATCAAACCTCATCTCATATTCAAGGACAAAGAAAAGAGTGAGAAGAATGGAGTCCAGTCACTTCTCATATTTCAGATCATATAATGGCTTCAGATCATGCATCATGGCTTCTCTTGGATATTTATGGAGCCAATGGCCTGGTCTGTACATAATACTAAGCTTGAATACTCTTTGTTGTCCATGCTATGTGGTTTTTGATGGACTTGCTTTACCCAGTGATGAGACTTAGGGCTTAAATTCTAGGATTTGAATTTAACAATTTTTGATGTTATAAAATATATATTCATTAAGACAAGGATTCACAAACTGTGGGAGACAATAGATGGAGAAGTTCTAGAGAATGCCTTCAGAGGGATTTTTTTTCCTGAGCAAGTTTACCACTTTGTCTTTTGAATGCAAAGCAACACAAGAGTTCCAGAGCCCCATATGAAGCCTGAGTGTGTTTTCTTTTTTCTTTTTGTCTTTTTAAAACACACTTGCATTAGCTAATTTGGTGCAGTGGTTAACTGGGACAGTTTGACTTCTAGTTCCACCTTAGGTACAAAGCCAGTTGGGTGACCTTGGGCCAGTCATTTTCTCTTAGCCATGGCAGGAAGGAATTGCAAAGTACTTCTGAAAAAAACTGCGGGGGCTTCTCAGGCAGTGACTGGGAGTCAGCAGTGACTTGAAGAAACCAAAAAAATAGCCTTTCAATGAGGGAATAATCATGCCAGGTGGTCAAAAAGATTTTCTGACCCACACCCTGCAGATGGAATTAGACCAGTGAGTAAAAAGAAAAAAGAAACCGAGGAAACAGAGGAAAGAGATAGCAAGTAGGAGGGAAGATTTTACAATGACCAGGCTGGGAGGGGAACAGCAGATGGACTCTGACTATTATCTCAGCAAACTACAGGACCCCAAGTATTTTCTATCATGTCAGTGTTTTTCATGCTGCAGCATTTTAGGAAATGTTCAAACTGATTTAAAGCAAGGAAATATCATGTTCTTTTCTCCCCTGATTTTAGTGAATGAAAATAAACCTCTTCAAAATGAATCCAGATTTCAAGAATTATGCAAAATTAAGCAAGCTCTCGTTTTCCATAAGAAATATGATTTCAGTGTTACAGGGAGGGGGCTTATTTCCAATAAAATGGTTTTATGTTACCATATAAAGTTGTAAGGTATTACTGTTGTGTGTGTGTATATGTATGTGTAATTCTTAAAAATAAGCAGTATAGCTTTTATTTCTGGCCCAAACCTAACCCCAATGAAATGTAAAGTTTCACAAATGCAAATAATCTTTTCAGAGGGTCATGATATCACACCCCTGTTCTGACAGCTCTGTCACATTCATTGCAAGGCTTTTTAAACACATGTGTTTAGAAGAAGTAGGCTCCAAATCCTGCCCTTTACTTCGCTGGTGATTTTATTACATCAACCACCATCCCCTGCAGCCCTTGGTGGATACAAACATTAGGAGAAAAGAAGTGTGGCCCTTCCCACAAAATGCTGCCAATTCTATTTCAGAAGCTCAAATTATTTTCATTTTAAAGGAGAATCATTCTTCTCAATAACAACAAAATTATATTTATTCTCAGTAAGGCATATGGCAATTTAAAGGGCACAGGGGTGGAAAGGCATGTATCCACGAAGTCCAGTGTTTAAAATTATTTCTCCATATAGCAGGTTATGTGCAAACTATTCCTAAATATCATAGAGCTCAGTTAAGCAGTCCCAGGCTTGATAACCATGGTTAGGTCATAAGTGACGTGTGGCTAAATCTGTCTGCGAAAATGTTTGAGGAAGAATATATGCAGGATCTTCCGGAAGAATTTAACCAGGAGAAAAAATTGCAGTGTTTTTTTGTTTGCTTAGATATATTCTAAAGGTCTATTTTAGCTGGAGAAACATGCGATATTGTGGGGGGTGGGGCACTGAGGGAACTGAGTGCATTCTGAAATGTATATTAATGGCATTTTTCATTGTAGGACTGTGACATGAGTTTGCTCTTAACTATTCCCTTTCCCCTATCGCTGCAAAAAAATCAAGCTCAAGGAGAATCAGGTTCTAAATTCTCCCCTGGCTTTTGGCCTAGGCAAAGTAACATCATTCACTTACAAGGCTCTGCTTTCTGCCATTTCCTGCTTAATTACACAGCAGTGAGCAAGCCGAGAATGGGGGGGTTGCTATAAACTTTAAAATATGTCACTTTAAGGTGCTGCCACCTGATTCTACCATGGGAAGCAAGAAGTGAAACTCAGATCTGCTTTATTAAAGTAGCAAGCAGAGTGTCCCTCCCCAGGGAAGAACAAGCGTGGCAATACTCAGGAATAATTATGTTGCAAAATAAGTCACTCTGTTGCTGGGGCTCTTTTAATCATTATCTAGTGTGGGAATGAAAAACCGACACATCAGTGAAAGTGCTGGTAACAGCAATATCACATTCAACCGAGAGGTTAGCAACCAAGCAGGAGCAGGGTTAGAAAAAGCTTCCAAACTGTCATTACCTCAGCAGAAATTTGGGGAGAAATCCAAATGATTTTCTTTTTAAGCAATTGTTTCTCATTCTTCTTCCCACTGCCAGGCTATTGCCAGAGCATTCTTCCAGCTGGAGAAGCTTTTTGCTGATTCCAAACACGTCTTTCTTCGTTGGTTAACAGCACAAGGCACAGGGAAGTAGGTACAGAGTTCCCGTTAACAAGGATAGAGATTGCTTCAATCTTCTGCCTTCCTGCACATTCTGGGATACATTAAAGTATGCTGCAGAGAAGGCTGCCTGTGCAGCCTTGCTTGGTTAATGAGAGTTGACGACTGCTCAAAAATTTTCTGGCGTGGGCAGCAGTTCCAAACATGGCCATGGCTCCTACCTGTCATTTACAAGGCCAGCAACAGAGCCTCAGTAAGCAAGAAAAGAAAGTAACTCATTGGACTACCTGCATGCTCTATAAAACCAAGTGAAATGTGCCTGAAACTCAGTTTGAAACTACTGTACTTTGGAATACTTGTATTAGAATCTCATTTTTATGATTATTCCATCTTGATAGAAAGCAATGGGTCTGCTGTCTTTTGAACTTCATTTCCTCCTTTACCATTTGCCTATAATTTCTTTCCATTTATCTACTGCAAAGAATAAGTAACTTGAGGTCAAGATTTTTTGGACTGGCACAGCTTGGTGGAAGCTGAAGTTCAACAAGCAGAAGGACACTCTTTTCTTTTCTCCATTCTGGGTCGATCACTGTTGCTTTTTCTTGCTGGCAATCAGGTCATATCACATTGCCCTGATGACAGTATGTGATCGGGTTATAGCAATATCATTAAAGCAATTGTTTCCTGGGTGGTCTCTGTTATTCAGTATACAGCAGGAATACTGGACCTAGATGGAACTTGATAACTTGGATTGCAAGAGAAGAAAACAAATGACAATGCATCATGCTTTGCACCCATGCTGATCAATAGCTGAAGGAGCAGAGGACTCCTGCAGGTAAAACAAACCATGGAGGAAGAAAAGTATGGTCTGAATGACTATATTAAGAAAAACCAAAAATCCTTGCTGAAGGAAGTCAATCAAGGAAAGCTCTTGAAAAGTTGAAGGCTGAATATAGAAAAGAAACAATTGAAAATTGTTGGTTAATTGAAAGAACAAGCCAATGCATGGTCAATACTTGAAGAATATAGAAGGAAAAGCCAATAAAAAAACCCACATGGAGTCCATTAAGATCAGGAATGTTAAAGAAAGAAACTGAGGGCTTTATTTTAGCAGGTCAAGAACAAGCTTTGCCAACTAATTTCATGAAGGTGAAAATTCAGCTATAACAAACAACAGCAAATGTCACTTTTGTAGTAAAAAGAATGAAACAATTGACTATTTGTTCAGTGGCTGCAGCAAAATTTTACAAACTGACTACAAGCAGCATTATGACCAAGTTGCCAAAATTAGTCATTATAAATTTTGCAAGAGGTTTAGATTCAGATGTAATAAAAACTACTGGAACCATCAAGTCAAAAAGGTTTTGGAAAATGAGCAGGTTAAGAACTTATGGGACTTGAAGATCCAAACAGATGGACATCTTGTTCATAACATGCCTGATATAACAACTATGGAAAAGAAGAAAGCCTGATTTGTTGATGTTGCTATTCTGGGTGATGCTAGGATTGAAGAAAAACAATTGAAAATATTACAAAATACTGGGAATGCAAATCAAAGCTGAGTGCTCATAGCAAAAAGAATCTGTTATTATATCAATCTTGGTTGGAGTCCTTGGAGCAATATCTAAAAGTTTCCTTTTATCCAGAAATACTGAATTGATTGGAGCTGAACAGTCTAATTTTACAAAAATCTACCTTGCTTGAAACTGCCCATATTCTTAAATGCTACCTTAATAATTCTTAGATTCTTGGTTAGGACTTGAATTATTAAGTTTCTACCAATCTTAGACTGTGAATTACCTCCACACAATCGTAATAATTTGATCAAACATCTTTAAATGATAATACAAATTTATATGATGTTGAGGACTCTAAAATGTTATATTCAAGTTATGTTTTATAACTTACAATACTATTCAAAAGACTGCTAAATAATTTAATTTGTTTTTTTTACACAATCAGCCTGAGATTAGCCTTTATTTTGCTTTCCATTCTACTTTTTGGTATTTTTGCTTTTCAGTCAGTTTTTTGTCAATGTTTTGGAAAAAACCTTGTTTGGATGATGATTGGCTGTGGAGTAAAATGAGAAGTTATCTTTGGCACATTTTCCCCAGAAATGTAGGAGGTGGACTTTTTTTAATTACCAGAAATAAGCAGTTCAAAAGTTTTTGTTTCTTCCGTTAACAATAGCAATGCTCACTTCCTCCATTACCTCTTCAACAAAACACAGGGACATTGCATAACAGCAAACTACAGGAAATGAATGATCACAATCAATTTTGCTTAACAGAATGTAATCCTAGAAGGCCATATTTCCAAACTCTTGGAGGATTTCCAAGCCAGTTGCTTGGACAGTGAAAATATAAGGGGAGTCAAAACCACAGTCGTTCTTAGGCTGTTTCCTCACTAATGATTGATAACACCTTCTAGTGTCATCCAATCAATGCAGTGCCAAAATAACTGTAATGGAAACAGGCTTTCTATCACCACAATGATGGCTAGGTGACACTATAAGACACTATAAATCTCTAGTGAGGAAATGACTTTAGAGTAGTTTCAACCCTGCTCTATCAAGAGCTAATTTATTCTAATGACACAGCCAGAAAGCCACATTAAAGTGCTATTCACCAGTTCTTGAACTGGCAAAAAATAAGCTAAATTTGCTGTTCTGATGGCTGAGTAACTTTGGCCTCAGTAATAAGGATGGCAATTGGTGCTATCCATACTTTACTAAAGCAGACAATTATGGAAAGTGATTGGTGGATCGCTTTCTGACTTAATTTGCTCTTCTACCATGTGTGGCCTGCCAGCAGGAAAATAACCTTCAGTTAGTCTTCCAAATATGATGTAGGGCAGTGTGGGAGAAATATAGGTCAGTGTTTAAAATGGCATGTTTAGCTACCTGTCAATTTGCCCAACTAACAAGTCATAGCCATGGTGATACTTTGCACCTCTGAGCTGACAGTTGAGCTATTTGTGAACCAGATCTAGTACTCTTCTGAAATAGCCCTAGACAAGTTCCAAGAATGTCCCAGTTGACAGATCACAGAAGGAGAGCTATGGGGTGAAGCAGAATGAAGTGACTAATAACAAGCAAGCTTTGTCCTCAACTAGTGCTGCAAAGGAATGGTCATGCTGACAGTGAGTTAGCTCTGTCTTCCCAGATAGTAGCCTGTGAATGGTAACTAGAAAAGGTAGGCCAAATAGTGCCCTCATACCAAATAAATAGAAAAAAAAGATGCTATGTGAAATAGTTTTACATATGTTCCCACCTTGAGCTGACATA
>JANHZU010001729.1:447167-459944 GCA_032468055.1 Acrochordus granulatus
GTAAAATTTCAAGACACCCGAAATTTCAGAAAATAATATCATAAAAGCAAAACAAAATCGAGCCATACCAGTGCTTGGCTAACATTGCCTCCTGTTGCCAATGATTTGAAATGGCTGCTATTATATACTAACTGAACTTCTGATATCTCTACAGTCTCAAGTTCTTCTTGCGTGTGACGATCTATCACGTGTAACTTTTCCACACTATCTAGAAGCACAATCGTATTTGAGTTTATCCACTATAAGAAAGCAAAAACAAGAAACAGAATTGGCATTAAAATAGTGATGTCTTATATATTAAAAAAACCTTCCAAACCCTAATATTCAAGTAGTACAATTAGGTCTGAAACTTATAGAGTAATGTTACAACAGAGGATTCAGAAAAGCTGCATCAAGAGAAGTACATAAGTAAGACCTTGCCTCAATATTGTGTGGTATACTAAGCACCACATATTAAGGGGGGTTCAGACAAACTGGAAGAGATGTAGGGAGTGACAGTAAAGACTAACATGGAATTGGAAATTAATTCCTATGAGAGAAACTGAGAAAGTTACACTTAGGTTCCATCAAAATATAACTAAATATAGATTTATGATTTAAACAGCCATCTCCTTACATAATATATAATTCTTGAGGGCTTAAAATTTACATTAAATTTTGTGACTTAAGCTGGCTTAGTAAAGGTACTGCACTATTACAGGTTCTGAACATTCTTAACAGTTGATATGGCTCTCTTGCTTACTATGTGTATTTTTGCATATTCAGATAATTTTATCTTAGATTTTCTAAAAATGCTTTAATTTGATTACTTTTCTATTACTATAACAAACATGAGAAACTGTTATACTGCTGCCAAATAGAGTTTGGAAATACAGGAAAAATGGTTTAATGGCAAAAATGTATCCAAATTTTGCATTTATTATTAAATAATTACGAAAAGAGTAAATAAATCTGACTTTTACGGAAATTTGAAGTCTCTTTAATCTGAGATATACAGATTTCCTTTCAAGCTAAAGAGTATGAGTATTTTCTACTTAAATATAAGAATACTTACTATAAAATTGATTAAATCATAATGTAGATGTAGCTGTTTCTGCTTTGTAACATGTATTGCTCCAGATTCATCTCTTTTTACCTGTGGGAGAATTTTATCCAATTATTCCCATACAAATAAAGACTCTTTGCTTTTAATTGTATAACTTAGTAGCCTTTACTAGCAATACCTAGTAGAAAAAGTTAAATATAACTGAAAAATAACTATGTTTAGTACACTTACATAATGGAAAGAGAAGAAAATGCAAAATATAAATTCTATTGAAAACTCTGAATCAGAAAACAATTGTTCTAGGCATTTTTGGAATAAATATCACAACAGTCCAAATCTTATGGTTTCCAACAGCCTTTGTTAATAATAGGATCATTCTATTTTTCAATCAACAAGCACATATGTACATTCATTTCAAATTACAGCCATTCCTACTTCAAGTTCCAAGTGCAAAAATTAATTTCCATTCATTCTAATGAATGAACATACTTCAAAGTTGATGGATAGCTGGAGCCTTACCAGAAGGAAATGAACCACATCTCCTCGACAGAAAGCAAGCACTGGATTCACAGATGTTTGGACTGCAACGAAATACCAGGCAAGCAGTGGAACACTAGATGGTTCCATCTTAAAAAAATAATGGTGGGGGCGAGTCAATTGTTACCACCACAGAAGAAAAAAACACTGCATATGTAAAATGTAAGAACTTCCTATCGCCTTTAAGTTCAGCTGATTCCTTTGCAACTTCATTGACTGCAGTTTGTTTGCCACAGGCACTTTTTGACATTTTCTAGACAGCCCTAGTATTTTTATTGTTGTTGCTGTTATACAGTTGCTAACACATGTCCAACTCTTTGCAACCCCATGGATTGTAGCATGCAAGGCCTCCTTGTCCTCCACTGTTAACTGGAATTTGCTCAAACCAAGATCTCCAATTAAAATTTTCAAGAGCACCAAAGCTAGAAGCTAGAAGCACTACCAAGTTAGGGTTTAAATATTTTATGTTTTAGGAAGATTTGCTAATTTAAGAAATTGTGTAGCTTTGTTCTACACAAAGCTACAGTCATGTGAAAGAGAAAAGCACACCCTCTTTGAGTTCTATGATTTTATGTATCAGGACATAATAAAACTATTCTGGTCCTTAGCAGTTCTTAAAAGTAGGTAAATACAACCTCAAATGAACAACAACAGATGACATGTTACACCATGTCATCATTTATTTTACAACAAGAAAGCCAAAATGGAGAAGCCACATGTGAAAAACTAAGTACACCTTATGATTCAATAGCTTGTAGAACCACTTTTAGCAGCAATAACTTGTAGTAATCATTTTCTGTTTGACTTTATCAGTCTTTCACATTATTGTGGAAGAATTTTGACCCACTCTTCTTCCCAACATCACTTCAGTTCACTGAGGTTTGTTTATGCACAGCTCTCTTGAGGTCCAGCCACAGCACTTCAATCAGGTTGAGGTCTGGACTTTGACTGGGCCATTGCATCATCTTGATTTTTCTTTTCAGCTATTCTGTTGTAGATTTGCTGGTGTGCTTGGGATCATTGGCTGTGGCATGATCCAATGGTGGCCAAGCTTTAGTTGTTCGACAGATGACCTCACATTTAACTCAAGAATACTTTGGGATACAGAGGAGTTCATGGTCAATTCAATGACTGCAAAGTGCCCAAGTGCTGTGGCAGCACAAGCCCAAATAATTACCGCTCCACCATCATGCTTGATTATTAATATGAGATGTTTGTGGTGATATGTTTGTGTGTTTGGTTTTTGCCAAATGTGGCACTGTACATTATGGCCAAACATCTCCACTTTGGTATCATCTGTCCAAAGAAGTCTTGTGATTGGTTCAGATGCAACTTTGCAAACCATGCTGCCATGTCCTTTTTAGAGAGAAGAGATTTTCTCCTGGCAACACTTCCAAACAAACTATATTTGTTCAGTCTTTTTCTGATTGTACTGTCATGAATTTTAATATTTAACATGCTAACTGAGGCCTCTAGAGTCTGAGATGTAACTCTTGGATTGTTTGCAATTTCTCTGAGCATTGCAAGGTCTGACCTTGGGGTGAATTAGGGACATCCAGTCCTGGGAAGATTGGCAACTGTCTTGAGTATATTCCACTTTGAATAATCTTCTTCACTGTAGAATGATGGACTTCAAATTGTTTGGAAATGGCCTTGTAACCCTTCCCATATTGATGGGCAGCAAATATTGCTTCTCTAAGATCATTGCTGATGTCTTAACTCTTTGGCATTGTGTTAACACACACCTCAATGCTGGAGACTAGCAAACTCCTAAAACTTCAGTTTTTATAAAGATAGTCACACTTGTTGATGATCAGTTGATCAAGGGCACTTGATTAACAGCACCTGGCTGCTACTTAGCCTCTTTATACCTGTGGAAGCAGTAAAGGCATACTTAGTTTTTTACACATGGCTTCTCCATGTTGGTTTTCTTTTTGTAAAATAAATGCTGACATGATGTAATATGTCATGTGTTGTTATTCATCTGCAATTGTATTTACCTACTTTTAAGAACTGCTAAGACCAGATGATTTTGACTATGTCCTGACATGTAAAATCATAGAACTCAAAGGGGTGTACTTTCTTTTTCACATGACTGTATGTATGTATACAGTGGGAGAAAACTATAATAATAATAACTTACAGAAATCCCTATTGGACTTCTCATCACCCAGGTCAACAAGAACTGCAGACTGTGCTAGATGTTGGAGTTCTTAGGCATCTGGGAACAGGTGGACTAACATCTATAGGACTCAGGACTATTGCTGGAACAACCGGTGCTATTAGCTGTAGGACTACTGAAAGAAAAGGTGTTTACCAGTCACAAATATAAAAAGCCTGAAAATAAAGAAATAATGATCTATTATTACAAATCAGGTCCAACAAGAAAAGGTTACAAAATCACAACCAGTCAATTGCAAAAGGCAGCTTTTCTTGGAACAGCTTACATCCTGCAGCAAAAGCTTTAACTCAATTAACTACATCTGTCCATTCCAGGTTCTTGGGAAGGACTTGATAGGTAAATAAAAATGCCAAATCCAGTCTAAATATGTGGCTGTCTGTGTGGCCAACCATAATAATCCCAAAATATCTGGAGCACCACTTGAACACCATATTTTTCCAAAAGGCTTTTAGGAAAAGAGGGAAGATTATACCACATTGGATGTTATTGGTTTCTTTCAACTATTCTTAATCTTGTTTTGCATTTGATTGTTTTAAGCTGTTTAGAGTCTCCAAACTGGAATGGTTTATTAACTGCAGTCAATCAATAAAGATAATTTCAAGTAACAATTACATTAATTTTTACATGTTGATTACTTGTTCAGAAATTGGAATTTCAAAGCATAAGCAGAGTTATTTTCCAAAAAGACTGCTAGCCTGAGAAAGAACATTTTTTTACTTCCAGATTCTATATTGTTAAGAAACAATGGACAGAGCAGAATTATATAAGAACTGGAGATCAGAGAAAGCCAGACTTTTAACAGAGAGGCAGTTTTTATTCAGCCCTTGTTTTCTGAATTCAGTGACTTAGGCACCAAAGCAGAAAAATGAATTATCAGCTAAATCTAACCAAAACTGCTAAGAAATGTAACACACCCAAATATTTGGAGCCAGATTCAGTAGTGTTCCTTTCTACTGACCACACTTTGTTGGACTGCAAAGAGAAAATTATTATATTTTGGGATTTTGTTTTGTTTTTTGCTACTTAAAAAACTCCAGTTGCCTCAGAAATATAATCAAAATAGATAAAATAGAAAAAAACGACTTATTTAAAGACTGTTTTTTTAAAGTCTAAATAATTATTTTGTTCACTAGTTTGAATTACAAAATTCAAACTAGTATACAGTACTTTGCTCAGAAAAATGAATGCAGAGAGATTTTATTTATGTTTTTATTTATTTAAATATATTGTCTGCCAATTCATATGGCAATACAAAAGATGGTTTCTTCAAAAAGACTGGCTTTCTTTTACCTCTGATATTTTTTGAAACAATTGCTCAAAGACAAAAAAGCCTACCTAATAAAATCTAAACAGGAGACAAAAATTCTCTTTCAAACCATCCTCTTTGCAGTGAATTTTGTAAATGTTCTGCAAGGACCTATTCAAGCAAGTAATCTGTAATTTGTTTAATTAGGTTGCCTTTACTAATTTTATTAGGAATGCTATGTATCTGAGTGTTTTCTTCTGTTGTTCTTCCTGTTTTCTTCAAATAAGCTGCTTTTTATATCTATGGATCTAACTGTGTTTTTTTAAGGGTAGCTTTTCAGTTAAAAATTTTCATGTGCAAATTTATACAGTGACACAGATATTCACTGCATTCTCAGGATTTTCACAAGATTCTGCATGTTTTCTGGGCAAAACCTATTTATTTATATTTTTTTTCTCAGAGTTTTAATGAAAGAAGGGTGCTTGGCAGAGGGTCTTGGGACTCCCCAACTGGACAAATAATATTGACAAAAGATCCAGACTGAATGTAGTTTTCTGCTCTATTTTTTAAAAATTGGGAACAGTTGGAAAAATGGGGGTATCACTAGGGTAAACTGTTTTCATTCCCAAATCTGTATATATCAGAGAATAAAGATAAGATTGGTTTGGTCATATTTCCTAGCAGAATGCCAACTTACTTAACACTCTAAAGGGCACGACTGAGGTATAGCAGAATATGGAGAGTGGATACAAGAAGGAGGGAGGGAGCTAGAGAGGAAGTTTATAACTACATCTGCTGCTATTGCCAAATACCATCTCCTGATATGCTACTCTAAGAATACATATGCAATATATTTATATTAAATTTCCATAAAATAATTCTCGAGGGAAGATTTACAGCTTCTTTCTTTTTTCAATGGAGAAAATCAGGGTTTGGGCCTTCTGCATGAAAAACACTTTCTACATGCATTCATTGTATTTAGGATAAATAAATGGGTACTCAATAAATGGATATCATTCTGATCAGAAGTGATTATTTAATCTTTTAACAACATTTTCTCCAAGTCGAGATTTGTTTCCTAAACAGCTTTTTCATTGTTGAAGTATACAGTATTGCTGAATTATAATGTAAGAAAAAAAGTGGAAGAATTCAATTGGCCAGGACAAGACTCCTTCTGGAATTAAGGGAATTGATCAATGTCTCCTTGGAGAGGAATGCACTCTCAATAGAAAGAAAAATTCTAGTAAGACCTGTGTTGAAGAAATCATCCTGTAACACTGCAAATTGGACAATTATAGGTCAACCACAAATGTTTTGTTTTGATTTATATATCAAAATTGTTATCCTACTTCGGACATTTTAATTCAAAGCAACTTAGATTCCAAAACCCCAGTAAAATAGTTACAGTAATATCAAAAAATAAACTACAATGTCATCAAAATCATAGTTTATAATTTCTCTAATTAATATAGATCCATTTGTCACATTATTTTATCAATTACATCCATAGTGATTCTGTAAACATCTCAAGTATATCTGTTCTTCATTTCATCCTCCCAAAGATGCTTTGAAAAACAAGTTTTCAACGGCTTTCTAAAAATCAAAAGTGACAACACAGGGATTATTTATTTATAAGGAGGAGCATCTGAACAAAATGGTTGCCTTTGAATCCCCTCCTGCCATGTCTCACTATGTGTGGAGACTCTTTGTAAACATCTTCTGTAAGCATTCCTTGAATGGGCAGATGAAGCAGTCTTAGAGATAACCAAATCCAAAGCCATGTAGGCTTTATAGGTTATTACTGCTACCTTGATCTGCATCCAGAAACCAATAGGCAACCAAAGCAGATCTTGTCATATGGCTCTATTACAGAGTCACAATACTTGGGTAGCTGCATTCTGTACTACTGTAATTGAAGTTTCTCAGTGGTTTTCAAGGACAGCCTCATGTAAAGTATATTAGAGTAGTTTAAACACAAGGTGACAAAATCATAAATTATTGTTGGCAGTGCCTTCCAGCAATAGCCACAATTGGCACACCAATTGCAAGTGTTGAAAAACTTTCCTGGTCACAGTTTCTGTTTTTCCTGAAGAATCAAAAAGTTCCAGGAGAACCCCTAAATCATGCATCAAGTCTTTTGGATACAGCATAATCTCACCAAGAGCTAAATTTGGTATCGTCCTGCACTTGAGTAACTTTTGAGCCAATAGACACTGTACCTTGTTAGGGTTGAGTCTCAACTACTTCTTTTCATCCAGACCCTATAGCCTCTAGACACTGGGTTAAGATTTCCACCACATCACTACATTAGTCTGGAGCAGAGATGTAGATATGCTGGCTATTGTCAGCATACTGATCAATTTCAAGTGGCTTAATACAGAAGTTAAAGTTAGAGAGAATTGAACCTTATGATACTCCTTCTGCAGTGCCCTAGATTTTGATCTCAGGAAGGAGTAAAAAAAGTACCACTGATCCCTCACCCTTGCAAATAGGTACAGAAGGAATAATAGGTTATATTCCCCACACCGCAGATCATTTACAAGATGGACCAATACAGTTTCTGTCATATGTCTGATCCTGAACTCTGCCTGAAAAAGGGCCAGATAATCTGCTTCTTCCAGATTTTTTGTAGCTATTGCCCTACCACATACTCAGCTACCTTTCCTTAAACAGGAAAGTTTGAGACTGAGCAATAGTTGTCTGGGGTAGGTGAGTCCATAGCCAGTCCTGTAAACCCAAGGCATCCCAGTAACCCTTTTAAGGATTCCAGCATTTTTCCTTCCCACAACAAGAGATTCACAATGGCCTAGACCCAGCTGCTTGACCCCTCTGTGGCAATCAATGGCAACTAAGTAGGATGGGGTCTGGCTTACTGACGGTAGAGTTCATTTCACCAAGAGCCCAGTTCATTTTCCAAGGGACAACAGACTCAAATCTTCCCAGATAACATCTCCAGACACAACAAATGCAATGTGCTCAACTAATATCTCAAAGTAGCTTGTTAGCAGTTCTTTTGGTTTATCCTTTCTAAAAGGGTCTGGGTCATTTCAGAAAGGGCTGCCAGGCATACTTTGCAGCTACAGTAAGGTCAAATCCTACTTTTCTGGCCATGTTGCCATAGTATAATATAGTACGTATGGGGTGGGGTGTGTGGTATGATGTAGGGTAGGATAGGAGCCTTTCCTGCTATGGCTCCTATCCTTGGAACACCATATCTCACCCCCCGCAAGCTGAGGTCTACTTCCTCCCTTTTGGCCTTCAGAAAGAGCCTGAAGATCTTGTTTTGCAAGATAGCTTGGGGCTCCATTGGGGGTTTGTCATCACAGAGGTGGTTGTTGGATTCATCAATTTCATCTCTCCCCATGTGCTTCTTGCTCCCCCTCTTTACATCTTGCTATTTTATTTTGTATTATTATTTTTTATATATAAATTGTGAACTGCCTGGAGTCGCTCCTAAGATCAGCGGCATATAAATATAAGAAATAAATAATAGGATAGGATAGGCTCACATTTAGGATTTTACATGTGTCCAATAAGACTTGCTTCTCCTTCTCCACCAGCATAGTTCAATTTATTAGTAACTGGGAAAGTGGTATATCAAATATATCTGAATGATATTGATTTTTCTGTATCAATTTCAATCAAACTATTGTCTGACATACAATACCAAAACTCCCTGATGGATGATTTATGTTGGATTGGGAGAATAGCCCTGATAATTCTCTCGAATCTTACAATGGACTTCAATATCAGAGACTTGCTGGACTTTCAGGCAAGATTAGGCCCTGGGGATTCTGTTTTATAGTGGTTCTGATCCTTCTTGTTGGATTGTACTTAAAAGTGATAGGAGACTCTTGTTCAGCGTGTAAGACATCGTTCAACATGCTCTTCCTTATGTTGTTCAACATCTATATGAAAGTGCTAGAGGAGGTAATTTGATCACCTAATTGGTCATCAGTGCTGAAGACACCCAACCCTATTGCTCCTGACCATCCAATTCCAGGAAGCAGTTGGTATCTTTAGAATGTGCTGAGTGACAGAGGAGAAGCTGAAGATGGAGATAGTAACAGGAAACCGGATTTGTAGACTGAGATTCAATGTATTTTTGATAAAGTTGCATTCTACCTGAGACAGCAGGTTTGTAGTTCTGGGAGTTCTCTCCTGATTCTCAGGTGCCACTGGATTTGTAAGTGACAGTTATAAGAAGGAATATTTTTACACATGTGCAGTGTGCTAGCTCTAACCCTTCCTTAGCTAAACAGAGTTGGTGACATCATCCATGCTTTGTTAACATATCATCCTGAGTATTGCAGTGTGCACTACATGGGGCTACCCTTGAAGAGCGTCCGGAAAGTGACTGAAAATTCTGCTGTTAGACTGCTATCTAGTATATGGTGTAGGAATCATATGATACCTGAATGGAAATATCTGCACTGATTGAGAATTGTTTATCGCTGTCAATTTAAAGTTATGTTAGTAGTTTCTGCCCCACCTAGATTTCTAAGAAACCACTTCCCTTGCTATACAGCTGCCCAGTGATTGTGACTCTTAGAAAAGGCCCTCTTGAAAATGCCTCTACTATCAGAAGTCATCTGCTTAACATGCATTTCTGTTTCCTGCACTGCTCCCAGGAGATAAAATGCAATCCCTTCGGCTTGCAACATTTTGGAAAACTCTAAAGATGTCTCTCTTACTGAAGGTAAACGTATTGCCCCTTCCACTCAATGGATTGAGGACCTGGTTGCATTTGCCACCGATGAATAGATTGCCTATACAGTACAGAAACTTTGTATAAACAAATATAATGAAATATTTATACAAAACACAGTTGAAAAAAAAACATACTTGTAAAAATATACTAGATATATAATATAGATAGATATATAATGTACTTGAATAATAACTGCATCATATAACCATCTATAGAATTGTAACTATTTACTGTTGAAATTTTTTTTTTCATATTTGTTCACTTTTTTAAAAAGCACTTTCTATGTGTGTTTTTTCTTTTCTTTGCCGATATATGTATTTTTATATTTGCATTTTGAGTTTTTTCTATTTATTTTTTGTCACTACTTGAAAATCAATAAAAGAATGAATAAATTAATTTAAAAAGATGCCTCTCTTACTGGGCTTTTGTTAGATCACTTTAATATTTATTATGAAACTGTAATCTGTATTTTTAAACTTTTTATACTGTGTTTTTTAAAATGTTGTTAGTTACCTTGAGTGCTTGCCAGAGCAGAAAAGCAGGGTAGAAATCAGATAAAAATAAAGGAAGGGACCTTGCTGAGCCCGTGGCAGCACCAGGATATCAGCAATCCTGGAGCCACCCAGAAACTTGACAAAATAATAGAGAAGTGGGCCAAAAAACTCTCTAGATGCTTTCTCAAAATACAGAGCAAAGGGAGACAGTAAACTGATGGACCTACTAGAAATAATTAACAGATGCCCTGCTCTGTGTTTCTGTGTAATATGAAGATGGAGCTATAGGCCATCTCTTTAGGGACAGAAGAAAGAAGTGAGTGCCACAAGTTTGTCTTTGGGGAAAAAAGTAATCCTAATTACTGGAAAGAAAGGCTCCAATTTTTATGCTTAAATTCTTGATTTAATTATTAACATTCAAACAGTACAAAAACTGTCTCTGATGCCTCACTGTGGGTCTGCTAAGTGGGTGGTGTTAGACTCAATAAATTAATCAAGCTCCCTTTTTTCTTATTTTAACCTGGAAGGTAAATCTTAATATATTATTGAAAGCATTTAGCTAGTGATCTCATCAATGACTGACACCTTTTTGCAAGATCTGTAATTTTACATGCAATAACCAGAAAAGGTTGTTGAGGTCAAATATTAAATTGGAAGTAGTAAGTAGGGCAGAGGGATTATTATCTCATGTTACAGATTTAGCTTTCATAAACTATGCCTGGATTCTGGTGAGGGCACACTTAGCCCTGCTTTTCTTGGAATGAATTTCAGATCCAGTAGTGAGAACAGCAAAATATTCAATTGCTTGGCATGATGTGGATAGACAATTGCTGCAGTCAGTACAGATAATGCTGAATTAAATTGAACTTTGTATGTTACTAAAAAAAGACAGAAAGCTGAATCCAGAGCTGATGTATTTTTGATAAGTGTTTCATGCAGCACAGTCATAATCTAGATTAGTTTCAGGATTCAACTGGACCCACTCTCACATAAATTGTGATCGTGAGATCTGGCAGTCTAATCCTGCAAATGTATGAACAGCTATACTCTTCAGTAAGATCCAGGATTTTCAATGGGATTTGGTACTGTGAAAGTGCATATGAGCTGCTTATATTTCCTTGTCTGAATGGTGCCTATTACCTCATTTCAACTGGTTAAATTAAATTAAAAAAGTCATATTTTTTCTTTGCTGCAGTTGGGTAAAACTGCTATAAGTTATATAAGAAATGAAGGATTTGCGGGCAAATAATTGATCATCTCTTAGCAGCCTGAGATACTTATTTACAAGCACTTAGTTATCAACGCAGACCTGTCATTCTAACCAACATATAAATCATGAAATAAAGGACCTTCCCATTAATTTTTACTAACAAAAATATACCACTTCAAAATGCAATGAGGTGGGTGGAGAAGGGAGAAATGACAGAAACCTCTGGAGCATATGATGGTTTCTATAGTTCTATGATGTTAATTATCATCCTTATCTAAAAGTTTGTTTTTTCCCATGTGGTATATTATTCTATCCTCATGGTAACTGTGGTATGAGAGACAATCAGGAAAAGGAACTGCAGGCAAACCAAGACTCCCAAACATGCATATTATCTCAAATGCATGTCAAAACTGACAGCACTTTTCAGTTTGAACAATATCCAGTTTGAAGAGGCCAGAGTGTACCTTTCAACAAACCAAACAAAACAAGAAAGGAGGGAGAGAAAGAATTACAGAAAAACACGCAGTGCTTTTTCCAGACAGTGAATGGTGATCTCCTACTGCAGCCTTTTCCAACCTGATAGTCTCTACATGTGATGCATTAAAAAAAAAACCTCTCATCATCATCTGGGTCAGGGAATGCTGGATTAGAGGTGAAAGACAAGCCATCTACTTTGTACATTTTATCTGTCCCACAGAAATGAATGAGAATTACAATTTCTCCGAAGTGTAAAAACAGATATCTGAATAATATGATGTTGTTGCTTGCTCAATACAGCTTAACTCTTGCCTGAAAAGCTTATGGAATCTTATTTACCTGAATAATTTGAAATAATTGTGTGTGCATGTGGATCTTATTTTTATATACATCTTATTTCTCTGTCCATTTAAACAGAAGGAAATCTCACTGATTTTGATGAAAATCATTCCCAGATGAGCATGTGTATCACTCCAGTCTCATGCCTTAAGGTAAATGAGGTTTACCTTTAAAAATGACAATATTTTACATGAGCTTCAAAATGCAGGCTGGGTTAAAAGTTCATTAAAAAATATTCCCTTATTTACTCAAGGACACCATTTCTGACAATCAGCTCTGAAATAATAAAAATGGCCCTTAAAGAAGACAATAGGATAATATGGAGCTGCTGCTTTTACATGGAGCCAAATTCTAGAAAGTGATCCTCATTTCCACTTCCCATCCTACTTGCTTAGAGGTTATGAAACTTAAAGATGAATCTTCAAGGCCAGTGTTTCTCAACCATAGCAAACTTAAGATGTGTCTGTGAAGACTCTCACTCGTCCAGGGTAATTGCATCGCAACAAAAGTTTAAAAAGCAGGCGTCTGGATTGGAT
>JANHZU010001729.1:507729-520146 GCA_032468055.1 Acrochordus granulatus
TTCCTCGTCTCGTGAGTCGCGGCTCGTCTAGCGGAATATTTTTGATTAAATTTTTTGCTCGTCCTGCGAGTTTCTCGCCCTGCGACTTACTCGTCTTGTGAGGCACCATTGTATATTAAATATATACAGATATACCATTGTTTTAATTATTCATATTTTATCGCTATGTTAGGTTACTGATTTTCATATAATTTATTCCCCTCTCAATATGGTATTTTCTAGATCTCTTGGCCCTACAGTTCCCAGAGTTATGGGACCTTTAAAAAATTAATGAACTTAAGTTAGAAAATCATAATAAAATAAATTTAATTTCAGCTTTTCAGTATAGAGAAAAACATCATAAAGTCTTAAATCATGTATATGTCACTACCAGAAATTAAATTACATAAAAAGACCTTACAGAACCAATATCCACTTTTGAATAAAATCCTTTGAATTCATGGGTGTGAGTGTTCTGAGGATCTGTTATTATGCCATACAAGCATGGACTATTATGGAATATAAAGCTGAATATCCTAATTTCATCATACCCACCAATGGGTAACTAAACCCAAATTTGTTAATGTATGTGTTACAGAAGTGATTTCATTTAATTTTAGTCAAAACTAAATATAAGAGCCAAACTGGTGTAGTGTTTAGGTATCAGGCTAGAAATTGAGACTGTGAGTTCTAGTCCTGCTTTAGGCACAGAGCCAGCTGGGTAACCTTGAACCAGATACAGTTTCTCAGCCCTAGGAAGGAGACAATGGCATACCACTTCTGAAAAATCTTGCCAAGAAAACTGCAAAGACTTGTCCAGGTAGTCTCTGAGAATCAGATATGGTGGGCCAGGAAAAAAAAATAGTCTGGTGATATAAAGATATGCTAAAATACAATGTGATAACATTATTGGTATTGCCAAATGCATGCTTTCATTCTAGTTGATTGGTTTGCACCAGAATTACTTTTACAGTAGGGCTTTTTAATTAGGTTATAAGGCTAGCAAAGGAAAATAATTTGAATATTTAATAAGAAAACCTCAAGACTTATATTTTTTCTAATATTGCTGAACTCAGAGTTCTAAAGAGCTTTTTTGCAATTACATCACTTGTAAAATAAAATGCCTTTAGAAATGAAGAAATATTTCCATTTGTATTATATTGTGGTTAAGTATAGTAAGCTCCAGATGAATAGCTGGCATTTTGCTTTTGCAGCAAAAACAACAAGGGTTCTGCATCATCTTAAAAATAACAAATTTATTCTAGTGTTCTGATGAAATGAATTCTGGCTGAAGTATTTTGATGCAACAAATATATTAGGCTTTAAAATGTTAAAAGACTTATTGTTTGTTTAATGCAGTGTCCTTGTAAAGAAAATATTCTCAATTATTTCAATAAGGCAACTCCATAATTAAAAATGCCAGCATATGATCTAGAGAATAAAGTTCTTGTATTCCACTAGCAAGGTGATATTTCATCTACCAAAGTTACTTTTCCATAATTGTTGAGTCAGTATTCTGGATGAGAAGATTATGTAAAAATTATACAGGCTTATCTATTGAAACTAGGAACAAAAACATGGCCTTATGTTGCTGTCATATTTTAAATTAGTGAATTATATTCTGTAATTACTTGAATTTGAAATTACTTTTTCAGTGAACTCTAAACATTGTGAATGTTCTACATTTTATAGGAACACAATATAAAGCATGAGTAGATATGATTTTCAAAGTTTGAATGTATTATCTGTTCTAGGAAATGGAAAAGGACAAAAAGTCAAAGGATATAAGGATCAAAGGTATTAAAGTGAAAGGGGGAAAATCTGAAATTTCAGAGCTTAAAAGAAATGAACAAGAAGATGCTGTTTCACAGTGGATGACTATGTCTCAGAATGCTCTCAATTTATCTCATGAGAACAAATCCACAGTTGGTGGTGGCACCACTTTGATATCTGTTGGCACTGATGCTGGTGAGATAAAGGATGAGGCTCCACAGACCACTCCCTGTACAACAATGCCACGCATACATCCAAACTGTGGAAATCTTACTGCAAATTTCAGTTCACATTTCCTGTGTTCTAATTCAAGGTATTTATCAGAAAACTGAATGTTGTCCACATTTGCGGGGGGAGTTGGGTGGAGGATAGGAGGGGATATTAATTTTTGTTTATTTTGGGGTTTTATAGGGACCTCCAATCATAACCAACCTGGAACAATGTTCTATTTCCCCTCCATAACTTGGATTAAAACAAAATATAGTCATAATATCAACTCATAATATATATGAGGTGCGGTGGTGCAGGGGATTAATGCCGCCAGTTATGTCGACCAGATGACCGGCATGCTGGTAGGCCGATTCCCAAGCTCCGCATGATGGGGTGAGCGCCCATCACTTGCCTCAGCTTCTGCCCACCCAACAGTTCGAAAGCACATAAAACTGGCAAGTAGATAAATCGGGTACCACTTCGGTGGGAGCTGGCCAGCTTTGGCGGGACAGGCGAGGCAAGAGGGCGAGCAGTGAGGAGTTGAGCGGCTAGTCGAAGGCAGCCCACCCTCCTGCCGGGGGCAGAGCAGGAACTGCGAAGATGCCCGGATGCAACATCGCCAGCCAGTGGGGGAGCGGGGTTAATTTACATATTGTATAAATATCTAATCTATGTAAGCCGCCAAGAGTCTTCGGAAATTGGCAGCATAGAAATATGTGTAATAAATAAATAATATCACCATCATAAGAATCACAAAATAAGATCCTGGGAATTTGATCCCTCCCAATCTTTTCTGTTAGTAGAAGGATAAATATCTCATTCAACACTCAGAGCTTGTTCAAAACTTAAAAGACCACAATTTTTAATTCATAGATTTAATTATGTTGTTTGACTTTTTATTTAAAAAGGATCTTTCTAGCATAAATTTTTGAAAATGATAAAATATATGGAACATGTCTTTTAATTTCATTTTGGAGGCAAGAATTACACTCCAACTGTTCAATTATTTATTCCAAAAATAAATGTATTGTTTCTTTATCAGACTACCAGAAAAACCAAAGAAACGGCGAAGTCCTTGGCCATCAGTAGGACAAGTAGGTCCAAACAGCCGTCAGGAAGAAGGAGCCATGACTCAAGTAATTATAAAATAATGTAAATAATTTGTTAAAATAATGTAGTTCATGCATTGATGCCATTATAATAATTCTTCAAATCAAGTATTATTAATATTTTTCAATTAATTAATTTTAAGCTATACTAGATTTGACAAAAAAACACTTTTGTTTAAACATGATTCATTTAGCTATGTGTGAAATAGGATGGAGGCTCATATTTTTGCTGCAAACAAATCAGGATACCCTCTCTTCCTTATATTCTCTGCAGGCTTTGTATTTTCCTTCTCTCTAATACCAGAAATGAGTTTCTGTCACCATTTGAATTTCTTGATCTTAAATATCAGTCTGCCATCCCAACAGTATTCCTGTTTGATGGCCTCATATTTGGGTACACTAAAAAAAATTTTCTGACCCGAATGCTCTTTGAAATCAGTGAGGAAAAATACCATTTTTAATTTCAGCTGGATTTAGGTGAATTTGTCTATCTCAATATCATCCTGCTGCCTTTTGAAGTTTTGACTTGCTGTACAGGTAGTATTCATTTAGCAATTACCTCAGACTGTAAAACATTTGCAATTGCAACCTTAATGAAAAAGTAACTTTACAACCAATGCCTGCATTAACGACCTTTGCAGCGTCTCTCAATCACATGTATGATTTCAGTCAGTTGTATTTCAATACTGTTGTATTGTCCTATGCCTGACCTGTTTTTTTAGTTTGTTTTTTATTTTAAAGTTTTGTCCCTGGCAGGGTGGAGAGATTATTTAAACAAGCTATCACTTACTGGGATAATTTTCTCCGCAGTGCAGTGCTTCCCCAAAATATGTTAACTTAAATTAACAAACTCTGCTCTGTGATTTTAATTAGTTGATTGGAACCCTCCAGTGGGTTTGTGCTGTTGCCTGACACTGACAAGACCCTAATTAATTTCACACTGAAGACTTTTTTGCTTCTAAGAGCTGGCAGCCATGACCGCAGTAGGAAAAAGTGCTAGCAAATTCCTTTCAATGTGTATTCCCCATTGTGTGCCAGCTTACTCTCTTGTAATCCCTTCCTATCCAATTAATGTAAATACAAACATTAATTCTCTTCTTGCAAATTATCCAAGTGCTGGAATGAGCATTCCAAAGGGTGGATGAGTGAGGAAAAAGCACCATAAGTTTTGCCTTTTACCCAGCTTCCTTGTAAGTCAAATTCTGGAAAACTTCCCTGCTATATAGGTTCAAAAAATTTATCTGAGTCATGCATCTTTTTGGCTTTTTCAGCGGTTTGGTTACAGAGAAGGTGTACCTCGATATGGTAACTAAAAGCAGCAAATTTTTATGGGAAGATTGGCTGTTGAACTCTGACCCAGAATTAATTTTCATAGCATTTGGTGTGTTAGTTAAAATAATTATTTTAGAGAAATATGTTTGTAAACATCTTTTAAGCATTAGCTTGGCTTTCTCATTTTTTAGGAGGGAGTTGCTGCTCCTTATTCTTTAGCAGATAAAAAAACCACACAGATCTTAGTACATAATGTAAACCAAGCAAGTACTATAGTTGGATTTTTCAGATGCCTAATGCTTGATGCTGTCAGCTACTAAAGCACAAAACCTATTGATTTAATTTGCCCTATCATTTTTTAAAAAATTCTTTTACTTGCAATATGGTATAACTTTATTTGGTGATATAAGATTTCCCTAAATAAAGGAAAAATTTAGACATCAAGGGTGGAAATAAAAATAGTTTTAAAAAGTAAATTGTTCAGATTTAATGAGTTCTCAGATATCTTCCAAGAATAATCTATAATTCATATTTTAGAAATATACATTATTTATGATCCATCATTTGGACCCATTTCATGTTTCTGATTAATTTTTAGATTTTTAATTATTTTTAATTTTTTAAAATGAGATTTGTGAGTGGCATATTGTATGTACAATTGTCCATTGCAGTGTTAAATTGCTGACTCTTAATATAAGGCATATAGTAATCAAATTATAATTACGGTATATATCCTTGGATTCATAATTATTTCATGTTTAGAACCAAATGGAGAAGGTATCCCTGTATGAAAGAGCTGCTCAAATTGATCAAATGGTGAACATAAACAGGAAGAAACGCAATATTTCAAGATGTGAGAAGAAAGAAATTCACTTCCCAGAACTGACTACAACAGGGCAACAGAAAGAATTGAAAGGAATGGAAAGTAGGTTTGTTATATTCTGTAGAACTTTATGAATATGTGTGTGTGTTTATGTGTCTGCATATATAATTATGGACATCTGAAGTGAGTGTATCTAAGTATGTACTTTAAATCTGAAATAGCAGTACATAAAGAGTTGAGGAAAGAGTTCCCAAAAAAACTTATTGACAGCAGATAGGGGTTTTTTAAATACGCAACTGGAGTGGCATCCTTCATTTGTAAATGGATGATTACACGCAGACCAAACCTAGAAATTACTACAAGTTAATTAATTACTGCAAATAAAATAAAACTGAATTAAATTAAATTTTAAGTGGCAGCCAGCAAGCATATTTGCCTCAATTCAAATGTGGACTTAGCCTTTGTTTTTTTTTTCTGTCAGATGTGTTAGTTTTTCTGAAATAGTGTGTGAAATGCCGTTTGTTTTTGTTTGATTCTTTTAAAAAGTTTAGATTAAATAGCTCCTCTATCTAATGCTGCTTCTCCAGTAAATAATTATTTCTATTTGAATATTTTAAGTACAAATAAAATATTAAGGATACATTTCTGAATAGTTTGGCCTTAAGATGGTAATTAACTGAGTTGCTTTTTCTTTGGAGAAACTCCATACCAACTGAGAAAGAACTTTTGAATGCGCTCATTTTCTAAAACGGTTTGCAATACAAGAAATATGAGAAGAGAATAATTACTTCTCTTTTACTGGTAAAATATCTTTTGGATAATGCAATGTGAGAAAACAAATATATACTGATATTTCACGACCGTGCCACTAGCCTCATCAGAGCAAATCTGAAACTAAACTTGGCAATAGAAGTCAAGTCATACTTCTTGTGTTCATTGAACAGTACACATCTATAAGTAGTGTATAACCAAACAACCATCCAAGCAAGTAGTATAGAAGAATGTGTGTGTCCGTGTATGTGTACACATGGGTGTATGTATACACATGTTCATTACATCAGAATGTATATCTTGCTGCATTCAACTTCAGATCTGTTCTGAAGAGGCTAGTGGCATGACTAACAAAATGCAAGTGCATATTCATGGTCTCATATGACATTTCCCAGAATTAATTTCACTAATAAAGAGCAGCCATGAATCATACTATATGATTTCTGTTTTAGAATGATTTTTGGAAAGTTTCTTGGGCCATTTTTTTTAATGACAAACAGTCTGAGGAAGTTGAAATTTGGAGCAAGGACCAAAAGAAGTTGGAAATTTGGAGTAAAGGATGTGTTTTTGACAAGCATTATTCTCCTTTCATTTATTTTTCATTATATGGGCTGGGGTCCTCAGATATATATTTCTGAAACTGAATTCAAAAATTAAAGCTTTGATAAACAGATCATTTTTCCTTTTGCAGTATTTAATTATTTTGCCAGCTGCTGAGTTGCAGATTTGGAAGTATTTGCTTCAGGACAGAAAATTTGCAATTCTAGAAATAATTATTTTTTTCTTGTAAAAGTTAAACAGGTAAGAGTGCTGAAGAGGGAGTCAAAAAAACCATCTTTGCTAAATATGGACCAGAATCGTGAAAAACAAGAAGTAAGTTACATTTCTGTGCTATGAACTTACAACTATATAGCAATGTGCTCAACCTATAAAATTAATTGATTTAAACTTTCTTGTCTTTGTTTATGCAGTAATGACAACAATTCAGCTAAAAATTAAAACTCCAGGGTAACCACAATCTCCTTGGATGGTTGTCCATGGGAAGATAAGATAAAATGGGGACCCCATTCTGGAAGGCTATCTCAGGGGTGTGATATCCACTTCAAATGACCAAGATATGGCTAATGAAAATGTCATGGTGTAAATTTACTGCTGGGGATATTCACCCTTGTGGTAGGCTACTAGGCAGGCTGCAGAATGGATAGGTCAGAGTTGTACATAGATCCTGTGGGCCTCAAAGCCCTCCATGAGAAGGGCTTGCATTGGCTCTCTTGGTAGCATATCTGGAACTGACAAAGATGGTTCTCCTGATTTCTTTCTGGAGGTTTAATAAAACTGATGTCCAGATTCACTTTTGAGATAACAGAACCTTGGAAATAACAGAAATCTTGTTCTTTTATTCCCATGTTCCCAGACCTCAGGATTACTTTGGTCAATTAGTAATTGACTTAAAAAATTAAAATTTGCATTCTCTGATCTGTCATTTACAAGTAAATAAACATCATGATTTTATGCTACATGAGGAATGCTAAAAAGCTGCTGCTAAAACCTTTTGGACATTCTGTTGGGATGTAAAACATTGGGGTGTTTTGGAAGAAGATTGATGTGTGCCGTCCAGAATTGCTTTTGGTTCAATGGATGGCTATACAAATTCAATAAATAAAATAAGATTATTTTAGTGAGCTTCTAATAAAAGTCCTCTGTCAACTAATTTTATTTTTCAATTCTTTTTAGAGCACAGGAAATGCAGGAAGTATGCAAAATGAATGAAAAAACCCAAGTTTTCCATGTAAGAGCATGCATCTTCGGAAGATATAGAATGTTTGGCGTAAGACATTTGCTTTTCAATTAACTTTTCATTTAAGAAGTGCTATGGATAACTGCATAATATGTGTAGATCCTCTAATAAAGTATTTTGAAATGCAGTAGTCACCAAATTATTCATTTGTATTGAATTATGTAGCATATTTAAAGGCTCGGGCAAAGCTGACCCATAATCCGTTTGCCAATTAACTGTTGGGGGAATGCATATGTTGTTGCTATGTTAGTATCATTTGTATTGGGGTAAAAACCCTTGCTACCTGATTGCTGCTGATCTACACTTTTTAATAGCTACTGTCTGTATGTCTATGGTCAGGGATGCTAGGAACTGAATTCACTAGATTTTGAGGAACCATTTCTCTACATATTACCTTATATATTCAGCCTCGGAAGTTATTAATTATTTTGTGAGGGAAAAAATCAAAGATACACATCAGTTTTCACAAAAATTTCAGCACTGTTGATTGATCAGGGATTTTGTTGGTACTCTGCATATTATATACATACAGTACATGATGCACACATTAAGACACTTGGGGAACATCTTAGCCTTCATCTCAGCAGCACACATAGGATAATCAAAATGATGTCAAAGTGCTTTAGTCCACCAGCCTCACCAGTCCCCACATTGTTACAAAGTACAGTTCTATGAAAAGTATTTATCCCCTTCTGGATTTTCTGAATTTTTGCATATCTTTGCTACTGAATGTTATAATTTTGGTATTATTTTTTCTCTCAGACATGAAGTTTTGATAGTAATTAATGGCAAACATATGCAGAATTCAAACAATCCAAAAGGAGGTAATTTTTTTTTTCATGGAAGATTAGTAATTTCAGCTTTGCATTCCTCTGGTCCATGCCAATTAGAATATTGTTAAATGTGGCTACTGTTAATAAAGCACAAAACAGGATTTTAGTTTGTGAAATAATTGTAGCTTGGCTCAGCTAATGGCTCAGCTAAAATAATTAATTTTGGACAAGGAGAAAACTAACAGAAAACATCCACAAACAAAAATATTTGAAGTTCTGGACACCTTTTATCATAAATCTCTCATTCTTCTAGCTGCCTTCCCATCAGTGGTTGTTTCTAAGGACTATTGTGAAGCTAATCTTGCTTATCTTTGACTTAATTTGCCTGGTACAATATGTACCATCTGCTTCTTCCCTTTGAAATACTGTGATCTGAGTCCCTGACTCCTGTATTTCTGTAAATATAATTTCTTCTACTTGTTATGATGGAGAAAGTGGTGAATTTGTGACAGTAAATCTAAAGCATTGTAAAAGGATTTTTCTATTTATTTATTTATACATATATTTATATGCCGCCTATTTCCACAGACTCTAGGCGGCTTGCAACATGCATTATAAGTTATACATTGTTTTTTTAAAACCCGCCCTCCCTGCTGACCAGCAATGATCACATCCAGGGCATCCTCCACAGTTCCTGCTCCGCCCCTGAAACAGGCAAGTCCAGTGCCCACTCGCCACTCCTGTCACTGCCAGCTGGCTTCCCCTCAAAGGAGTACCCATTCATCTACTCGCATTTTTTATGTGCTTTCAAACTGCTGGGTGGGCAGGAGCTGGAAGCTCACCCCATCACCCCTATTACTTCCTATATCTATAATAATAAATAGATATCACAGTGCTGAAATATAGGATCATAGATACATTTTCACATAGATTTTTTTTTTGTGATAATGTGTAAATCTGGGTAACCAAGCACCTAAATCATTTATAAAGATGCTGGGGAATTAAGGAAATAGCCTCTCATCCTGGTTCTTATTCTGTCAGTAAGCTAGTTTATCAGTTACATTACTAGTGATGTCAATGAAGGGTACCCTGTAGCTCTGATGTACAGTATTTGAATGTATTACATAGGCAAGAAAACATGAGCATTGAAAGCATAATCTTGATATTTAACACAATCAAAATAGGAAGAATCACAATAGAAAAATATATACATGTATGGGGCAAAATGGCTTTTGAAAATGACAGTGTAGACCACTGCATGGTTTATCAAGGCCTCTGTAGATGCTGAAAAATGTGAAATAAGGATTCTTCAGATAGTGATGGAAAGCAAATAATAAATATGCATCTGGAGGAAAGTAAGAACAGGAAAGATCACTTGGCTGCTGAACTCCAGAATGACTTGGGCAGCTCATAATTAAAAATGGAAAAAGAGTAAAAAAGTATGTCAGTTTTGTTTCCATCAATTTGATATAATCAGGATTGTGCAGCTTGTCAATGCGGTGTTATTAATAATATGTCTGTTGGTCTAATGACGCTATTATTTGGAGAAGGTCATTGCACCAAAGCAAGTGGGAAGAACAGCATGAGCTAGAATACCTTTGAACAGCCTGATGATTAAAAAAAAACAGCCAATACATCAGGAATCACAAAGCACATTCTACAGTCATAGAAGTATTTATTTTCTATACTTCATATTGGTTGGTATATTTTAAATGTTCTGCTAAACTGTTTTTTATTTTATTTTTCAGGAGATCCGAGAAACTTTCTTTTAATCCAACACAAAGTGAATGAATGCAGTTTTTCTTTATGATTTTCCATTGGTTATACTTTTCATCCACTCAACTCCAAGTACTTGATAAAGAAAATAAACAGGAGATAGCTTTTTCTCATACAGTGAAAATACATGCTGCAGGATTTTTCCCAAAATAAATATATTTATAGTAATTCTCATTTAGCCAATTAAAAATATTTTAATGTGTCTTGCATATGTCATGGACAATAAGCTGAATTTCTGTGGTTATTCATTTGCAGAGGGTTGAGTTCAATTTGAATCAAGGATCGTTTTTATAGAACTGGAAAGGAACCAATACACTTATCACTTGCAAAAATAAAGGGAAAACCTACAAGTGTTTCAGCTGCTAAAGATTCCTTTCCTTCCTCCACAAAGTTAGGCACACCCTCACTCAAATACACACCCAGAAACACATTTTTCTACCACAGCTGATCAGACTACCACAGCAATAATACATGCCTGAATATTATTGTCTATCTTTTTATTGTGGTTTAATGATTACAAGTAATGTAGAAAGATTAATATAGCAAGGTGTATTCAACGTCAATAATTTCCCGGTGTAATTCTGTTAAATTCTAAAAAATAGCAACAATTTTCACTTATTACTGGGTTTTTTGGACATTAATTATTATTTTCACCTATTAAAATGTTATGCAATATTCTGGACAATATATAAAATGCGTGGTCTATTGGTTAAAGCAACAGGCTAGAAACCTGAAGGTCATAAGTTCTAGTCCTGCCTTAGCCATGAAAGCCAGCTAGATGATCTGGAGTGGTTGTGGGAAAATAGGAGGAAGAAGGTGTGTGAAATATATTTGCCATCCTGAATTATTTGTAAAAATAATAAAGCTGGGATATAAACAAAATTACATTGCAGTTTATTATAGGCAAAGGAGCATAACATAATGTGCAAAGAAATGCAAAGACTGAGAAAGCCTGTCTTTGTAAATCAGTCTCATAGAAAAACAAGGAATGTTGCAGTGGTAGCAGATAACAGTTGTGCCTTTCCATGTCATTGATGGTATGGTTATTAGCTGTTATTGTCAGCCCTTCAGGGTAGACTAGGTCATGAAACAGACTCTTAAGTTATACCAGGATTCTGTTGATATTGGCTATAATAATAGAATCCTGAAAGTTTGTCAATATTTCTCTTTCCTTCCCTCTTAGTCGATACATATCCTGCCTCTAGAATTCAAAGTACTGCACTGCTCCTGCCTATTTTCCACACAACTCTCTGAGGTGGGTTGGGTACTGAGAATGTGCTCGGCACAAAATTTCATGTCTAAGAGAGTACTAGAACTCACAAGTCTACTTTTCAGTCCAGCACGTTAGCCACTACACCATACTGGCTCTCTGTCATACCATAGAGTCAAGATAGACCAATCTTCCGTTTCTCAGACCTTCCTGGGTTTTTTTTTAATTTACATTCTTGTTTTCTCAGTGGTTGCATGTATTTTCTTCATGGCCATCTCCTTTACAGAGAGGTAAGAAAATCTAATTGCCTGCAATGTATATTCTATTCATAGTACCACAATTTAAATGCAGTTTGATTTTACAGCAAGCCATCTTTTCAAACCTGAGTTACCTTCTGTAATTTATAATCTTTTTAAAAGTAGTGCAGATTATAGAGAGGAGGAGAATTTATATACAAATTTTATCAGAGCTTAATATCCATTCTCTGCTGAAATTACATAAATTAGATGAACGAAAATGAAATATGTAAGTATCTAACAACAAAACAGTGATATCAGCTGTCATTAACACTGATATTTTTATTACACAGTCCAGATTTCATATGACAAACTACAGTCATTCTTTATATGAATGTATATGAAAATGAATCATAAAATCACAGGTTGGCTGAAGGCAAACTCACCCAGCATTTAAAATTTGTCATTCAGAAGGTGTCTAATAGTTGTTAATGAGCAATTTCCAAAAAGAAAGTGGCTTAGTGGCGTTTCGTTCTTCACTGCGGTTATTGGCTCTGCTTTCCATTGGCTCTGCTTTTGTGAAGATGTCTTCAGTCTGCCATTCCTCCCCTGGAAGCTGCCCCAGAAGATGTTACTGAAGAATGACAGATGTAGAAGAAATTTTATCTGACAATATAGAGGTGGTAT
>JANHZU010001729.1:523822-535043 GCA_032468055.1 Acrochordus granulatus
ACCTCTGGCAGAGCTCTCATCTTCATTAGAGCACACAAGCCCCCCAACCACAGCAAGGTGGTGCCTCACTGGGGGAGAGAAAGCTAGGCGTTTATATTATTTAGACCAGGAAAACTGAATATGTTTGGGTATTTTATAATCTGAATAAAACTGCAAAATTAGAAGAATATTATTGGAATTTAATGTTAATGAAGTAGAACAATTCCTTGTTTATCTACTTACAAATAACTGTTCAAAGCCATTGTTGAATCATATTTCATTTTAGATATCCAGATTTTTTTTTTTGCCTGTTTGTTCTCTGGACAATGCAGTACAAACTTCCCTGGTGACTTTGCTGTTAAAAATAGGTGATGATGCAGTTAGGATAATTATGGTGGATCTGAATATAGTTTGCATTCTTACATAACAAAATGTTCTAACCCAGAGCCTTTATTAAAAGGGAGGAGTGGAATGATATGCTGTGGCAACCAGAAATTATGTATATATCATGGTTCTGTTTCTTTAGACTAGATCAGGAACATACCTTCACTCTTTGAATTGAAACCATCTGCAGTCAAGTATCATAAAACATGGTGCTTGTGCTGCCTGGATTTGGAGGGAGGGAAGGATGGGTGGGGGTGGTTGTGTGGGTGGGGGAGAGAGCTCTTTGCACTACAGTTTTACTGAATGATAAAAATACCACTTAGAATATTTAAGCATACAAGCTGGATAAAGAAATATCGCAATTCTGCAAGAACTCATTAAATCACACAGTATGGCCATTTGTTATTATTTCTATATTGGGTGTAGTGGTTAAAGCATCAGGCTAGCGACTGGTAAACCAGGAGTTTGGGTGACCTTGGGCCTGTCACTGTCTCTCAGCCCTAAGAAGCAGGCAACGGCAAGCCCTTCCGAAAAGCATTGCCAAGAAAACTGTCTACATAGTCACCAGGAGTCAAGACTGACTCGAAGACACACACGCAAGCATACACACAAACACACACACAGAAAAGGATTTCATTTACATGTTAAATCCTTAGCTATTGCAATTCTACAGAACAAATATGTATTCTTATCCTGGCATATTTGATTTGATCCTTACAGTCTCACTTTATCAGATGCAAGAGTTGTAAGGCTGTTTTGTTCAAGCATAGATTATAATCCATCAGATTTTACTGAGAAGTAGCAACAAGGGTTTCCTGGAGTTGTCTACTTTTCTAACAGATTGTATCTGTAAGCACATGCCTGGAAGACGGTGGACTGCTCTTTCTGGCTCTCTGGGGGAGTCCCTAAAGCAGTTTTTCTCAACTGGGAACCCTGTGAGAAATTGCTAGAGGTTCTGTGAGAGACTGTAATTAAAACAAATAGCCCACAATCTTCTGAATTCTGCACAATGTGCACTGCTAGCACTCTTGGCACTGGTAAAGTTTATGGATCATAAAAGCGTTGAGAGAGACTGTTCTAAAACCTTTCCCTATAATTCTCCCTTCTGCACTATTTCATCCTCCTGTAACAGTCTATTCAGGAGATTGCCATTATCCATTATTCCAGGAAAATTTCCTCTGCATTGTCTAATGTAAGAGGAGAGGAGGGCAAACATCCTACCCTCTCATCAGCAGTTTAGCCAGGTGGGGCAACTTGTGGGTGCAAAATCAGAATGCAGAAATTCAACAAGGATTCAAGCCTGTATTATGCATATCAAGTTTAAAGTACTACGTATATCAAATTTAAAGAAAAAGATCAGGGGGAGGGGGGTAACAGTGATTCTGAAGAGTTTTTCCAGCAGTTCGCTCTTCCAACCAGAAAGATAGTCATAGAAACAGAATGAAAGCAGAACAAAGGAATGACAAAAAATAGGAAAGGTACTCCAACTAAGATTATTTCTATGAAAAAAAACCCATATTTTAATTCACACCTATTTGACATTAGTTCCTACATAACTATTTCCTAGACTTCCAGTTCCAAATTTCTGGGGATTTGGGTACTGCTTCCATGGCTGGAACCAGCCCAGGAAGAAATGTTCCACCCTCTCTGAGAGAAAAGGTACAACTAAGACAAAATGGAACTCCCCCCTCATCTTTTAAAGACTTACTTGAGAGACAAAATCTTTCTCCTCCTGATTGAGCACTTGGTGTAATTTTCCTATGCTTTGATTGCTTCTGCAATCCCTGGTTTCTAGTTCGACAAGTTCAATTCAATTGGATCACATTTTCCTCCTTTGGGATCACAATCTCTTAAGGTGGGATTTCTCCCCAGCCACTAAAGCCAGTTGCCCCAATCAATTCTTCCACTGGGAATCTGTTATAATTGTCCTCCCAGTGCTTCTTTTATAAACCCAGATTAACACTCAGAAGAGTGCTAGAAGTATGTTTGGAAAACAAGCTTATCATTTTCAAATGCTAATTGTCTGTTGCAGAGAAGGTAGATTTAAAAATGTAACAAACAAATATTTACACTGGGAAAGATCCTGCCAGCTGTGTGTGTTGCTGGTTCTGCCACCAATGAGTTGCTTTATGGGTTATCTAACACAGGTTATCTGCTTTTGCCAATGCGCCTACCAATAGGTGACTTCTGGGTGATATTAGTGATAGCTCACTGGCAGCATCACCATTTCCTTGCAGTGCTGCACAAGAACCCAGCTTGCTCATTACCAATGTTTCCCTTTTCCTTTACCCTGAATCTTTCCTTTGCACCTATTAGCCTGAAGGACAGGTGACAAGCACACAAGAGAAGTGTGTGAGAAATGTGAAGAGGAGAACTCCCAATTCACTCTGTCGTATTGGCAACCTGTTAGGGCAGCAAAATAAACCTTAGTTTATTACTAGTTTAGTGGCTGGTGAGTAATATTTAAGGTGTCTCTATGTATTCAGAAACAAGTACCTGGCTGATGTGTTCATTTGCTATTTATCTTCTTCATCTGTATTTTGAAGATACTTCTAAGATGTAGAGTTTATTGAAGTACTTATACATAAAACTGGTGACTTAAAAGCCAAACGTGACAGTACTAAATCTCAAGACAACAGGGGTATTGATTGGTTTGTATATTTGGGGAAGCAGATATAAGATTCTTAATTACATATCTTGGAGTATGTCAAGATATTCCTTCATATCTGTAGGGAACTTCTTCCTCAAATTATGCTTTTTTCCCCCCTCACATTGCTCAATGCAACATTTTCTCCCCTATTTACTTATTCAGATTGTAATGCAGGCTGGTAAACTGGTAGGTCACACAAACCACCACAGGCACCAAGAAATTCTAGGAGTTGAAGCCTACATATCTTAACATTGCTGATGTTAAGAAACACTGCTCTAAATCACTAAGTTAAAGTACAGCATTCATATAATTAGGACTCCCTAAAGTATGTATGTACTGTATATATATATGATATACAATATAATATATATATATGTGTGTGTGTGTGTGTGTGTGTATGTGTATATGTGTGTGTGTATTCAGGAGTGTTCTCTTCTCTCTTTTCTTCCCTAGAAGCACTCTTGAGAATATGCCAGGTGCAATGGCAATATATTCTGTTTGTACTCAATCTCTGTTTTGAAAGTGAATTAGTGAAAGAAAGGCGGAAGAGGTGAAGAAAGAAAGGACAGACTGTACCCAGAAGGGGAAAATGAAGAAGCTTCTGAACTTTCTTCTCCTACTCTTAGAAACTTATTTGCACTTCTCCAAAGTATACATGGATTGAATTTGGTATGTAAGTAACTCCTTCCTTCACCAAACTGGGCTCCTGAATCTCAATTAATTCCTTTTTTTTTGTAATTCAGCATTTCTTAACCCAACACATGTATCCGCTGGTTCTCAAGCCCTATACACAACTAAAGGGTTATGTAACCTAGGACAGGAAGTTCCAGCCTGTTGGGTAAGCCTTCAATGACTGTTTCTGCAGAAAACACTGTATATTCATTCCCATTCCATTTAGAGCTGCAGAAGTGGAAATGAGAAGCCCGGAACTGGCTGTAGAAGGGCTGGATGCCAAAGATGGCAACATCATGAACAGATGCAGAAAAAAGCCCATTTTGGCAGGCTTGGGTTTCTGTCCTTGTATTTCTGAAACAGAACAAATTGCCAGTCTTTTCTGAGTGGAAAGAGCAGGTAGGCTTCCTCAGGAAGAAGCACAGGAGGATTCAAAAATTATGTAGGATTTTATGTCTGCACACCAAATGTATGCAATTTCAATTGCAAAACAAAATGATAGCATATTATCTCCATGGCAACTCCCTGTTTATCCTCCTGATCTGTTCCATGTTTTATTGGCTTTTGTGAATGAATTATGGAGGAACAGGAAACTATGCCTCAGGTTATATAGTATGTCATTCAGGGAATAGTTGAAGCCAGAAGACATTCGACACAGTTCATCAAAGCACTTTCCTATAGGCACACTATTTTATGTACTATAGTTTTATATCAGAGCTTTCCAATATTCAGTCTTGGTATCTATTTTCTATGCCAAGGTTGAGTTCAGCAAACAGATAATTTAAAAGCAAACAAAAATGCCCTGGGCAGGCTTAGAGTGTGTTATTTCCTACACACCACTGATTGAGCAGAGAGAATCTGCAGCATACATTAGGGAGTAAAGGAAGAGCTTCCTAATCAGATTTCATCCTCAAATCTGACTGCTGGAATCCTTTTTTTTAGAAATTAATCACTGGGGATTTGATAGCCCATAACAAGTGCTTTTATAATGGAATATGGAAATTCACTGAATATATCAATTCCCAGCAGTAAATGTGAACAGATGTCAGGTTCCAAATGGCAGCATAAAATTTAATAGGATTCCCAATGCTTGATTTTCACCAAGCTGTAAATGCTGCCAAGTGTTTGTTGGGAAATTATAGGATTTATATTTTAATCTGATGCTATTTCTCAGGGCACAGCAGCAATTGTAGTTGGTGGGAGAAATTCACATCCTTGAAAATTGTCATGGCAGGTACAGTTTCAATAAAAAAAGATGACAAGATTTCAGTTTGCTTGAAAACTCTACTAGTTTTCATAGGGGAGAAAAAAATTAAATATAATAAAATATAAATATAAATGTATTTTCAAGGGTATTAATTATTTCCTCTTAATCCATATCACCGCCATTCATGCATTATGTTTTTCTTCTCCATTTCTGTTTTAAATCATGTACGCACATATTGTCAGATAGAAAAGACATAGTCAAATATTTATGCTGTTCCAAGTGGGAACTGCTAAGCAAAACTGTAGAGAACTTCAACATATATACTTCAGACAGATAACACTAGTTCTCTTTCAGCTGACAGAAAACAGGAAGTTTTAATATGCATTGCCTTTCTGCATGATTGTCTGTTGGCTTAAAATTATATTTCTATCTGATCCATGCACAGCAATACAGTCAAAAGAGCTGTAAATGAGACACGTGAAAGTTGCCTGCAGTACATTTATGATGATTGGTTGCACTGCTCAGAAAAAGGCACTTCCTTTACATACTCAAGTGTTATAATATTTAGAAAGTAGCTTTCAAAGAATATAGCTTTCCCAGGGTGAAATAAAAACCAATTACATACAGTAATAAATTATTGCTTTTTAGTACTTTTAATATTTTAATATCCAGACACTGAATAATGCAGGATTCTTTGAAATAATTCTGACTGTGGACTGTTGCTGAAAGACCCACTTTTAGATATTACATTAGCACAATGCCATTTCACAGAGAAAGGCACATGCTCTGAATGCACATATATTGCTACTCTTAAATGGACTGTACGGAAGAGAGACATATGAGACAGGATGAAGAAAAAAATTATTACTGGAGCTCATACATCACACTAAACCATTTTCTTAAACTGTGATCTGTTGAATATGCCATAACTGGCTGGGCTAACATACTGTTGGTCATAAATCCACAATATTTCTCATATCACTGAATAACATTATGACCTGGCACAGGGTGGGAACTCACTCTTTGAATGGAAGTATATACTGTAACTGTTTTTGCAAAACTCAATAAATGATACAGCGTCTATATCAAACCAGTCCAATCTGGGACCTAACCTAACAGTGGACTGCATTTAAAATATTACTCTGTCATACTATACTTTTCTAGGTAATGCGTCGTTTCACACAGCATTTGATATTATAAGGTAAAGTTACATAATTCAGTAATTAAATAGAATAAGTGGTGCAAAATACTGATATAAAGTGGCTTCTGGAGTGAGTCATGGCTGACTGAAGACAACTCTGTGAATGAATGGAGATTGCAACCATTGTGAAGAATAAAAGATAAGCAAGTAGATTGGTCCTTTAAACTTCTTTGGAGAAGGAGATATCAGGAAATTGCCAACGAGTCCTCATGAAACAGCAGTCTCCCATGGATTTTCAGCACCAGGAACCGAGGGAGTGTCACCTTTGCTCTCTTCAGTGGCAGAATCTTTCACAAGGAAAGGACACTAAGCCAGCCAAACTCATTTCCTAATCACATTTGGAAATGTACAGTTTAACCACTTTATGGATATTAAAGGTAAAGGAGACCCTGCCCGTCGTGACCGACTCTAGGGTGCGGTGCTCATCCCCGTTTCTAAGCCAAAGAGCCAGTGTTTGTCCTGGGACGGCTCCGTGGTCATGTGGCCAGCATGACTGGACGCCTAAGGCACACGGACACTGTTACCTTCCCACCGGAAGGAGCGGTACCTCTCTACTCGCGCTCATGCGCTTTCGAACCGCTAGGTGGGCGGGAGCTGGGGCAGAACAGCAGGCACTCGCCCTGCTGCGCGGCAACGCTGGGTTGCGATCTCGGGCCACCGACCTTCCAGCCGGCAAACCGAGCTCTTAACCACTTGCGCCACTGTGCCCTTATGGATATTAAAGACCTTCAAACAACAAACTTGATACCTGGTGATTTTTATCTTCTTAGGATTTAAAAAAAATTAAACAGATTTAAAAATTTAAAGTAATATACAATTGGCAAAAACTAAAACAAATAATTTTGATATAATAAAGTTTTAAACAGTTGGGAGACCAGAGAGAATGGAAATATCAGTTATTTTTTGCTTTAAGTTTTGAAAAACAAGTAGATAATGAAGTAATTCACTCATGGGAAATGACTGAAATCAAACTAAACCCATATTAGGAACTGAGGTTTGATGAAGGTTGTAAATGTACATGAAAGGACCAGGCAGAAAAGAGTTAAAATGGCTAAGCCAGATGTACCTTTTTCTTATCTTAAAAACTTTTTTGTGAAATATGGACTGAAATATTAATAATCAAGCAAAATTACTGTGGGAAAAATAGGAGGAGGAAGGGTGTTCGATATGTTCACTGTCCTGACTCATTTGTAAAAATAATAAAGGTGGAATATCTTTTGGCTGCTCCTGTCAGGGGCCGCCATGGCGAATCTTCTGTTTCCCTTCCTCGGTCTTCAGCATCCTCCTCATTCACACCGACCGCCTGCATATCCTCTCCCACAGCATCCACGTACCTCCTCCTAGGCCTTCCTCTTCTCCTTCTGCCCGGTAGCTCCATCCTGATTCAACCTCTTCCCAACATACTCTTCATCCTTCCGCAACACGTGCCCGAACCATCCAAGTCTCGCTTCTCTCACTTTATCGCCAAACCTTCCTACCTGGGCTGTCCCTCTAATATACTCATATCTAATCTTGTCCAGTTTTGTCACACTCAACGAAAATCACAACATCTTCAACTCTGCCAAAGAGTGATGGAAAATTAAATCCTGCAATGCCATAGGCATCATTTAAAAATCAAGATACTTCAGAGCAAAAAGAAGGAAAATACATTTGGACTATTTGACTAGGAATAAACTATTTGTTTAATATTTCTGGTAACTCTTAATGGAATTTTGCTGAATTAGGACTGAAAAGAAGATTATTTCTCCATTGTATCTAGAAGAAATTTAGGCTATGGGAAGAAGAGTTTTTATATTTGTAACTTTCAAAGAGGGTGAAAAGTTAGAATATTAGCTTATACCTGAAGTGATGATGGTTGGAAGCCATTTCTTTATTCTTTATTATTGTTTGTTACCATTTTATTTTCTCTTCTACTGTTTTCTTTTTTCTGTGCCTTCTGATTTTTCCTAATTTTTCTATTTTCTGGAAGTTTGGTTGTAGAAGCTTTTATTATGTTTACCAAAAATTACAATAAAATTATTAATCAAAAAATGCTGATATAAAGTATCCTGATACAGCTGAAGTGGCTCAGGGAGAGAGAAGTTTAGGACATATAATAAATCCCATTAATGTTTATTCAAAGGCATAGCTCACTCAGTCCCACGGAGCCTTCTTTCAGCTGTTTACTGACATCTGGATTATGAATGTACAGCTTGGTCCTACATTCCATTAGATAAAAATAGGCCCATTGTTTTCAGTGGTACTTAGCATGACTTATGTAGAAATACAAGGTGTCAGGTAGGACTGCAACTTATTTTAACAATTGATCATTCTGCCGATAATTTATTTTGATTAATCGATTAATCGGCCTAGCAGGGGGCGGAGAGGCAGGAGGAAGAAGTGGCAGAAAGGAGAGGGGTAAGGAGCGAGCTGTCTTTGTGGCGGGATTTGTTCTTTGCCTTGGCGGGCGAGAGCTGGGCTTGTGGCTCTTCCATCGCCTCTTCCTGCCTTTCTTCATCCAGTGGTGGGTCACATTCATTGAGTCACTGGCCTGACTCCGCCACCTTTACGGGCTTCCCTTCTCTGCTCATTCTCGGGGCGAGGTATCCAAGGTCCCATGCTGCCGCTCAGCCTCAGCAACCAACGGCAGCACCAGCAAGGGCTCCCACTCCTCTCCTTCCCATAGGAGGCAATCAGCTCTCTCCCCTCCTCCCCGCCTGCCCCTTCCCTTCTCTTCCTGCTGCCAGGATCATGCAGGGGAGAAGTGGAGATGGGAAACCCACAAATCCACCTACCCATCCCAGCTTCATCTCCGGGGAGGAGGATCTCTTGCCTCAACCATCTTTTTATTTTCCAAGTCCTGCTTTCCACCATCCGGTCAACCAGGAAATGCTGAGGGGAGGTTTCTGCAGGTCAAACAAAGTTAGGTTTTTGCCTAAAAAGAGAAAGCTGCCGACACTATTCCGTGAATTTTTCACCTTAGAGAAAAGGACTTTTAGGAATAAGCTCAGAGTTACCGAACAGGATGATAGGACTCACAGGTATCTGTTTCTGCCATTGATTAAATGTTTTGATTCTTCCCATGTAACATGTTCTCTCAGCTAGGCCCAATTAATCGATGACTAAATTTGTTGCCAACCATTTTCATTATCGATTTTTATCAATTTCATCGATTAGTTGATGCAGCCCTAGTGTCAGGGTAAGCATTCTCACAAACAGTAGATGAAACTTGATTGAGAACATGATTTAGATATTAAAACAGTGAGAAACTCACTAGCAAAGACATAAGAATGTGAAAAGGCAAAAATGTTTTTTTTCCATGCAGATGCAATTATACTGAGTCAAAGGTGAAATATTACAGAATTTAACAAGATATATCCTAATTATCATTTTAATAATTAGCGCCGGTAAATGTGCCCATAGATACCTTGGTAATTGTTAAAAAAGGTTTCATGGGAAGCAGAAAAAGGATCATCAGGATCATTTTTATTTCCAAGAAACATTCAGAGCCCCTTAAGAATTGTTAGAAAGAAAAAAAACACTGTAAGTGACTTCAGCCTCAAACTTTGGCCATTTCCCCATTAAAGATTGATAGCATCTTAATGTATCATCCAACCGTGCTGAGGTAATATATCACTAATGAAGATAGGCTTTACACTGGCATGCTAATGGCTGGATAATGCTGCAAGGTGTAGGAAATCACTAGTGTGGAAATGGTAAGTATAAGTTTGGATGATCAGACAGAATTCTGCAGGGCTAGAAGTTGAATATGGAACAACCTTGTCAGTTTGCCTTCTCGTTTAAATGGAATTGTGTGCCTATTTATACCCACCATGGCTACAATTCTGAAAACAACCTACATTTATTGGAGATTTTGAGAGGGTATCCACAAGATCAGTTCAAAATTCCAAATGTTCTCTCTTCGTTTGTTTTTTTTTCAGACTATGCCTCACCAAAACACTGTTTGAACATGGTATCTTTTTAAAATGTTGCTATGCCCATCATGGGCAATTTCATCTTTACTTACATTTCCAATTATATCAGAAATAGCATTATTTATCTTCCGACATGAGTGATGCATCAAATTAAGCCTATTCTCACAAAATAATCTTTAGAAACATATATTAAACTTTGTATTAATTATTCACTGGTCCTGTTTTTCAATAAAGATATTCTGCATAAATCCATACTTCCATGACTGAATTGATGTGACTATCATCAGATCTCCTAGATCTATAAAGAAAACATTTTAACTAATCTATACTTGAAAGACAAGTTGATGATATTTTGTATTGGTACATGGTTTACTTACAGAATTGCATATAATATGATATACCATAAATTAAGTAGAGTGGTTGAACAAGTCATAATTGGCTGGATTCATACAATGAAGCTCACAGGGGGACTTTAGGGCCAGTCACTTTCTCAGCTTAGCCTACCTCCCAAAAAAACATGAAGAGAAGTATATATACTGCTCTGTCTGAAAGCTGTGATAGGAATCAAATTAAAAAAGTAAATGCTGCAAATACATAATTGCGCTAGGCCATAAACAGCTGCATTTGAGACATAGTAAGTCATAAACACATCAAACTATGGGTTCGTATTGTGTATAAATCAATTCATAATCTGAAATTTATAAACAAATTTTAATGCAGTTGCATTCCCTCTCTTACTGTAAAAGTCTGGACATGGTATAGATTCCAAGTGCTTGTTTGAAGAAGATTCTGCTACTACAAAACCATATTGTCCCAAATACACTGCTCTTTGACACTGCAGCTCCTTTGCTACATAAGGCAAGATTTTCAGGGAGCCAGTTTAAGCAAGAGATTAACAATAGTTAAATAACATTTGTGTGTGCGTTATTGCCAGATGTGAACTCTAAAACCTTATCTGAAAGATTCTTTTCTCTTTAAAAACAAATTAAAACTGCAAAGTACACAAAGTTACTTTAATCTTAATGAAAACACAAGAGTAATTGCTTCTTGTGCAAATACATATAAGAATAATACCTAAGAGGCATCTTTTTCAACTGCTTCTAATACTGTAGTACCCATCACTACAATTTATAATTCTAAGGACACATCACTGGTAACAAAAGACAACCTAGCTCACATAGTTTGTGAAGACTGTGCTAAAGAAAAAATCTTTC
>JANHZU010001729.1:544885-556208 GCA_032468055.1 Acrochordus granulatus
ATGTCTCTGCTTCTTACTACACTGTCTAGGTTTGCCATAGCTTTCCTCCCAAGGAGCAAGCGTCTTTTGATTTCATGATGGTATAAATTGTCGACATTGACCTGCCGTACATTTTGGCAAGGTCAGTCATATGCACACCTCTCTCGTGATTCTCAATGATTTCTGTCTTCAGGGTCTACCTAAATCGCCTTCTTATCGCCTTTCATTTCGCTGTTCTTTCAGGGGCTACCCACAAACACACACACGCTCACAATATAGCACATGCGTAGTAACGGAGTAAACCATGTGACAGCATAGGCAAAACGCGCACACAGTTGCTGCCTGAACAGTAATGGAGTAAACCACGTGGCAATGTAGGCAGAACTCTCTCACGGTTGCTACCTGAATGGGAAATACAGAGCATGCTGACTGATGACGCATAAGTTATCACGCAAAGTTTGCTTGTTTTGTGAGTCGCCGCTCATCTAACGGAATAAAGGTTATTATTTTTTTGCTCATCTTGTGAAAATCTCATCTTGTGAGATGCTCGTCTTGTAAGGTTCCACTGTACATTAGTTCACAAAGTTTTCTGTATATTGTTAAATGTATTAAATGACTTAATATGAAAGTAACACTCTTATGTTATCTATTTTTAGAATAAATTAAAGTACAAGACATCCCAGACAATAATACTATTCTGCAGAATTGGCTAGAAAGTGGAAAGAAGGTACACAATAGTTCTCAATCTCAGTACTATTAACAGTGCTCAGCTTTGGTGCTTCAGAAATAATAATTTCAATTTTACAATATTGAACCCAAAGTCTGCTTCACATAGGATAATGTTGAGTGGCAATACTCAGTAGCAAAAATGAATATGGGAAAGAAGTTTCATTGTTTTGAAGCAGAACTTTTGTATATGTGTATTCTTAGTAAACTTTTCCTCCGAAATAATTTCTAGGTCTTCTAAAAGAAGACACCTTTTGAAATGTCTATATGTAACTTACAAATTGAATATACCATCCAAGTCATATAATAGTACAAACAGTCATTAGGTCTTTCTGAAGCTTTTAATGATATATCCAAACATTGTCACTTTATAGGGAAGACTATTAATGGAGAGGGGTATAGACTTTAGATACTGGCTTCTGACTATAGTATTTTACTTACTATTCTCTAGCTATGTTACTTTGGGAAAAGGATGTTGACATATGCTGATATTATAGTATAATAAATAAATACAAACATTTAATACTGTTTCATAGTTCTCATTTCCAGAGGCAGATGTATGTTTGGTGATGATGTATCTTGGTGATGTATGCATGTGTCATGGGTGCCTACAGTAACAAAGAAAAACAGTGCACCCCTTTTTAGATCAATGGTTGCACAAAAAATTTGAATATGTTCATCTAAAATTTACTAGGTTTTATTTTATCAGAAACAATACAGGTTCCATTTAATTCTGTCAAAAAAGTGCATGTATCTGGGACAAAGGTATTTATGCTAATTTGTCTGAAATTACATCAGCTTCCATTTTCTAATAAACAGCTACTATTTCTGTAGTTTTGTTTAGCAGCAAAAGTTTTAACTGTTAATGTTTTGATATTTTGGGCAGCAGGGAAGAGCAGATCAGGCTGAAAGAAATTTATTATGAGATTTGAACAAGTCTTGTAGTTGGTGTGCACATTAATGTTGTTTATAATATATTTTTCTGTATGGTTAGGGTTGTCTGCAGATAGGATCCCAGTTCTTATAGAAGTATAACTAATTGACCAATCATTGGTGGAACTGAATCTTTAAACTTTGAGGCTCTTTTGCAACTTGGAAGTTAAAAAATGACTGTACTTCTTTCTTAATAGATTGCTGGTATAATTGCTATTTTAATCTCTTGCAAACAAGTAATTGCTTAGGGTGCAGTGCATATATTAATTTGTTCCATTCTGATAGTTTCCAAATTTATTTTAGTAAATGGTTACCTTGAACATCATTATTTTACACTTGAGAATTGGATTTAAGTTTTTTCTAGACTGAACCATGGTAAAAGTGTATTAGACTTGTCTAGTTTCATTCTGCCAATCTCAGAAATATCTGAATAAAATATTAATCTGTCAGGCTAGGGATTTGAAAATCAAAAACTAAGGTGTGATATTGTAGAAATATTGGTCTATGCTGAAGCATCATTAGTCTGATGATGTTATTCAGATATACCTATCTGCTCCAGGTGAAGTGGAAAATCTGATCTGGTGCTTGGAAGTTACAAAATTTGGATGGGGAAAAGGCAGGATAAAATTGAATTCCAGCAAAACCAGGTTACTGTTGTCCAGAAACCATCTAGTACTCTGTTCAATGGTAACTCTGGAAGGAGTAGTTTTCCCCCAAAGGAGTGACTCCATGACTTAGCTACTATTGGAAGCTGATTTTTTTTTTGGCCTGAGCTCCAACGAGTGCATTTGTTGTACCTTTTCCTTGGGGAGGAGGCTCTGCAGCAATGACATCCCCCTCCCCATACTCACAGCAGAAGATTGCGTTATAAAATTCATAGGGCTTGCAGAAGTGGCAATCCTGACCAGTTTGGTCAGGAAAAAAATGCTAGAAGACCTTTTTTTGAAAGAAATTGATGACTTATGGATTTGGGACTAAAAAGGTTAAAGAGGGAGGGAAAAGAATAATATGGTAACTACTCAATAGAAAAGAACAGAAATCATAATCCTATTTTTCCTTTATTTTTATACTTTTATTACATTCAAAAATTCTAATAAAAATACATTTTAAAAAATTACTCCTCCTCCTTTGAATACCTTTGTCATCTCCTGGCTAGATTATTGCAAATATGTGCTACTTGGGGCTGCCTTAGAAAAATACTCTGAAGTTATAGTTAATCCAAAATGTAAGTTTTTGGGTGGGCAGGTAAGAACTCCTGTTCACAAATAATCTTGGTACTATGAGATTTGCATCAACTACCAGTGTTTGTGTTTACAATTTGAAAGTCGTTTTTGAGTTTGGAGGCATATAAATTTGGTAAAAAAAATCAAAGTTCTGGTTTTGATCTTTAAAATTCTAAATTATTTGGTATCTGAGTACGTGCGTGATCTTCTGTTCAAGTAGATTTTACCTACCTAGTATTCACATCTTAGGTTGGGATGTTGAAATTCCCTTCCCCATGTAAGATCCAGGCTAGAATGAAGATAAGAATATCTTATTTTCAGCAATATCATGCATTGTAGAGCAGGTTTTTACCAGAAATCTAGATTGATCCATTCTTCCTGAACTTTAGAAAAACCTTAAAATTTCAATTATACAGAGGATCATTTAAATCCATCATCAATATTCTGTTACTGTTAATGTCTCTGGTTATAATAATTTATGAAAGGCTTTAACAGTTTTAAGGTTTATGTCTATGTTTTTTTGTTTTGATTTTTTAATTTTATGCTACTATAGGTCCAAATAGATTGTGGTTATAAGTATAACAAATATTGTGCAAAAACAGAAATAAATAGTATACATACTATATATTTTGTGTCAAATATGTAATTTGGCATTTTGAAATATTAATGAATGACTTAAGGTTAAGTTGACTTTTTGTTCTGGTGCAGGCTAAAGAAATCTTAACAAAAGAATCCAACGTTCAAGAAGTAAGATGTCCAGTAACAGTTTGTGGAGATGTCCATGGACAATTTCACGATCTCATGGAACTTTTCAGAATTGGAGGCAAATCACCAGACACAAATTACTTGTTTATGGGGGACTACGTTGATAGGGGTTACTACTCTGTTGAAACAGTAACACTTCTGGTAGCGCTTAAGGTAATAAAAATACATTTAAAAACATATTGGTATTAGAACAGATATACAGAAAATTTTGCTGTTCCAAATATTTTGCATATTTTTATATTTTGAATTACCTCAAGGATTTAGTGCTGGTGAAAATTTTTGCACAGAATAAAAATTGTACTGTACAGGAGAAAATTATATAACACTAATTCAAAGAAACTCCTGTGTACTAAATAAGGTGGTTAAATATAATTAGAACTTCTATGCGTATCTCCATTTCAGTAAGATAGAAAAGAGATCTAGGATTGATAAAATTCTGTTATTGGATTTAAATGTGGCATTCTCCCCCCCCACACATACACACAGTAGTACTATCAAGCTAAACAGAATAGTGTAGGAAGAATACAGATTTTTAAAATTTGACTTCCAGAGATTTTTTAAAATTATGTTCTCTCCGTACATTTGCAAATAGTGATTGGGATAGGGGAAGACAGATATTAATAGGGATGGGGCCAAGCCAACTCAGAGAAAATAAAAGTGATTCAGCTCTTAATTGCTGTAATCATACTAATTACCTTGTTTTATAGGTCCGTTACCGTGAACGCATCACTATCCTACGAGGGAACCATGAAAGCAGGCAAATCACCCAAGTATATGGTTTCTATGATGAATGTTTAAGGAAATATGGAAATGCAAATGTCTGGAAATACTTCACAGATCTTTTTGACTATCTTCCGCTTACTGCTTTGGTGGATGGACAGGTACGTTGAAAATAGTATTCTTGTCGATAGTAGTAAACATACAAAATACAGGGAATGATCCAATTCATTTTAAAAATATGTCTTTCTTTTAAAATCATCTATAACTTTCAGTAAACAAGTTCAGCTAGCATAGTTCTTGATAATTCAAAAAAAGTTATTCTAATATTAGCTTCAATATTTTCATAGATTTTCTGCCTACATGGAGGGCTCTCTCCATCTATAGATACACTGGATCATATCAGGGCACTTGATCGTCTTCAAGAAGTTCCACATGAGGTAATGCCATTTGAATACAAATTCTGAATTGCAATTATGCATAATGCAGTGTTAATGTCTAATCGTACTCTTCAGATTATTTTTTCTATTATTCAGCAAAAGTCCATAAGGTTACCAGAGGTAACAAATCTATTTTAATCTCAATCAAATAAACCAACTTTATATTCCTTCCTTCTAACAATCTTGATCTTTTATCTATTCAAATAATGTCCTAATCCTTAATTTCTCTTCATTTGTCTTTGTCTCTTCTCACAAAATTAATCAGAGCTTTAACAAACATCAAAGCTTTAACAGTATAGGAAAATTATCCTTGTCACTCTCTTAGTTTGGTTATTTGTTATTTTACTTTTTTATAAAATATTGGCTGGTTTCTTTTGTATGTCTGGTGTACCATCTACTCCCTTGTCATTCTGGTAGCCTGTCATTTTTAAATCCACTTTCAAACCAGTCTCAATCTTGTCAGATAAAACTTGTTCCTCTTCTGTAAATTCTTTTAAATACAGTCTATCTATAGAGGCAGCCATTTTTAAAATTAATTTCAAGATCTACATCCTTCAGTATGTCCAGTATTAAGAGAGTTTGCTTCATTCTGTAATTGTGAGTTGAATTTGAGTGTTCTTCTCCTTTAATTATAATCTTTAGTTCCCTCTAGTGTCCAATTTTTAAAGGCTCATCTTAGTTTTTTTAAAGAATTCAAAACCAAAGCATCCTCCCACAGGAAGGATTCTTTATAATTAATTCCAAATCTTATTTCAAATTTATTTGGACTCTTAGTTCATTTCTAAAATCCAAATTTTACTCACCCTTTTACTGTTAATTCAAATTTTTTTCTGAATATTTTAGCTAAAATTTCTTTTGCTGAAAATTGAAGGAAACTCACCTAGTGTTTCAGACTTGTTGATCCAAAGATTCCTTTGGATTATTAAATAGCTATTTATTATTATTATTAAGCTATTAAATAGCTTAATAGCCGTTAATAAGCAGTTTCCAAACATTATTAGAAAATAAAATATGCAAACTTAAGTGTCCTTTCAAAAATATTGACTGTGAGCAAGATGGCTATTCCCTCATCTCCCAGAGATCTAAACCGGCTGGAGACTGTTGTCTGGAGCACTTGTGCATATATCAAGTCCTTTCCTTGTTGGAGGAGGAAGTAGTAAAGAGCCTGTCTACTGTTGGTTCGCTATCGGCTCCACTTTTTGTGGAGCAGTCTTCAGTCTGCCTTTTTTTTCTTTGGAAGTTTGCTAGTTTTGAAATTCTAGAGTTGCAATAAACTTCTTATTTCATCACACTGCTTTTAATGGTTTACTTGTTGCGATGATTTGGATTCCTTCTAGAACTACTTATTAAAATTTTTATCTATGTATCTGATTTTAATAAAAAGCAGAAATTCATTAACTACCGAGTTTATGAAATCCACTAAGAGGCACAAGAATTTCATTCTAGGAGGACATTCTTGAGTATTAAAATTCTAATATGATAGAATATATCAGTGTAGTGTACAAATGGAGAATTTGTGGCACTCTCGTTATTGATAACCCTCATGAGTAAGAGCAAATTAAGGGATAACCTGAGTTGTAGTTCAGCAATTTCTGAAAGATAATAAATTTCCCAGTCTAGTAGCATAATCTTCTTTCTAATTGTTATAATGGTGGATTCAGAATTATGAATCTACCATTATGAAGATTAAGCTAATGCCCTGGCTCTAATTTTAAATTCAAAACCATCAAAATTGGCTAATTCTCTTATGGATTACCACCAATCTGTTGCAGAATTCTCTGGGTACTATTACATGTACATGCCAGTCTTGCTCAATAATTCTGATTGTCAGCACTTAAAGAGTTGGGTCCAGTGCTCTTTGATTGAGAAGGAATATCAGCAGAATGGAGAGGGAAATTATTTTAGCAGTCAGTTTCTCTTGCAAGCCCCATTTTCTCCATTGTTGGTTGAGGGATCTTTCAAAACAGCCATGGAATGAGAAATTATATAGAGTTATAATACTTGGTGATTTGGATAGTTCCTCTGATATAACAAAGAAAGTCCAATATCACTTATAAAAGGCACCAAAGAAGTATTACCTGTAGTGCCGTACTGCTATCGATAATGTCCATAACAAGTAAAGTAAAATGGATTCTGAGCATTAATAATTTCTCGTATTTCTGCCAAATCTTCCAGCTTTGATTTCCGTATTATGTTAAAGAAGAATGAATTTAACTATCTCAGTCTTCACTGGCCTTGGAGTGAAGGAGTAAACCAATTGTGTATATTGACGGCTGATGTTGGCAATTAAGCTCATACTTAAAGCATTTATCTAATTGTTGCTGTTCTATTTTCACTGTTCTGAAAGAGACCTTTTTCTGTGGATTACTAAAGTTTGGCAAGGATAATTTTTTTTGCAGAAATGCATTCATTGCAAAAATGTATTACAGTATATCTTCACAAGAAGGCAGCTATAATTGAATTCTTAAGCATGTCAGGAGCATGGAACTCAATAACATGGGAAATGCTAGATTTCTAATATCATTGCTAATTTTTACCACTGGTACTGGATAAAAATATACTGTTCCCAAGATACTTAGCCATTCCATTGCCATTTTGAATGTTTTCTTTTGAAATTTCTGTCGTTATCTTCCATTTTAAAGGCTAAATTAATAATCCTGAAGTATTTCCTAGGGTCCAATGTGTGATTTGCTGTGGTCAGATCCTGATGACCGTGGTGGCTGGGGTATTTCTCCTCGAGGAGCTGGCTATACTTTTGGACAAGATATTTCAGAAACTTTCAACCATGCTAATGGTCTTACGTTGGTTTCAAGGGCTCATCAGTTGGTAATGGAGGTAAGCTTATGTTGAGCTGCTCTAAACTGTTTTGAGAAATTTGTTTAAAACGAAACCAAATTGTACCCTGATATGTTTTAATTAAATAATATATTTTATTACAATAAAAATAAGTGTGCATGCCTTATATTTTATCTGCAGGGACTCTTATATTAAAGTAATGTATTTTCTTTTTTCAGGGATATAATTGGTGTCATGATCGGAATGTAGTAACAATTTTTAGTGCTCCAAATTATTGTTACCGTTGTGGTAACCAAGCTGCAATTATGGAGCTTGATGATACTCTAAAATACTCATTGTAAGTATTTTAAAAATATTTTTATGAGAATTATCAAAGTGCATTATTTGTAACACTTCTATATCATACAAAATATTCATGAGAGCTAGAAATAAATGTGCATTGTATTTAATCTGTTCTTGTCAGGTATTTCAGGGAAGAGAGTATTTGGAATGTCAAATTTATTTTAAATTTGCATAATTTAAAAATTAAAAAAATTCTGTTTAGAAATTTCAAGGCCTATTCATTGATTCATGATTACTCTAAAGCTTAATAACAGTCTTTCTTAAAATTAAAAGATTAATTTCTGGGTTGGTTCTTTGAATACAGTTAAGTCCCAAATTATGTTAAGAGATACTTGCTTCTGTTATAAAAAATTATTATAACTATTATAACTATATAAAATTATTATAACATAATACTATTTATTTTAAGGAACCTTTTTATTTCTAAGATTCACACAAATAGATTTGAGTTTTTCTTTGTGTAAACTCAGTGAATGACAAAACATTAATTCTGTATCTGAATAGAGCTTTCCTTGAAAATTCTTTTTCTCAAAGTGGCTCCTACCTTTTCTCTAAATTGTCGTTGCCATAATAGCAATATTACAGTGAAGCTTCTCTGTCCTTCTGAATAAATTGTTCTGAAGAGTTCTCTGAAATTTAAACAGTATTAAGTGTATTATAGATTATTTAAAAAACATTAATAGACCAGCAAAATGTGATTCTCTCTTCCAGTTTGCAGTTTGATCCAGCACCACGCAGAGGTGAACCACATGTTACTCGTCGTACCCCAGACTACTTCCTGTAATGAGATTTTCCACTTGTACAGTATTGCCATGAATCATGTGTTGATCTAAAGAACATGGGAAGAGCAACAGTAACTCCAAAGTGTCAGAAAACATTTAACATTGAAATCTCTTTTCACATGGACCAAAAGATGTGCCATATTGAAATTCAAAAGCCTCTTGTCTGTCAGCGACTGTGACCACTTTAGAATGAACCAGTTCATTGCATGCTTGAAGCAACATTGTTGGTCAAGAAATCAGTTTCTGGCATAGTTCTACTTGTAGTTACTTTTGCTTTCTCTGAGGGACTGCAAATAATATACGTAGACATTTAACACTTCATGAATTACAAGTAACTTTCCATTTAGCTTTAGCTTTCCAGCATGATTGTAGATATGAATAGCAAACTATCATTGAAGATTAATGAACATTTTAAATAAGCACCAAGACTGATTTTTCTTATTTGTGTTCTTTGTTTTTTAGGGAAACAATTTAATTTAACTGTATTATTGTTTCATCTGAACTCTGTACCCATCCCATTTTTCTTTCTCACTTTTCCTCTAGAAAGTGTCCCATGTATGTGTTCATCATAGTGAATTACTTTGAAAGAACAATTTATTTCTATAAAGTGTTGCTGCAGGAGAGTGTTGCAGCATTTTTCATAATAAACTTGTGAACTAAGTTTGGAAGATGGTTGACTGTATTGCAAGCACATATCATGTTGTATTTAATAAAAAGTAGCTTTTACGTCTCTTTGAAACTTTGAAGGATCCAAATTATACTAAATCACAAACAGCTGTTTTCAGAAAACATAAAAGTACATATAAAATGGAAATTTAAGGATCAGATTTTGTAATCTGTGATATATTAGGAAGGCAAATAGTTACTGCCATGATTCTATTAGCATTTTTCAAATAGTTAGAGAAAAAGATATTCTGTGAAATAGATTTTCTGACATTTAATTGTAGCATTTAAAGTGGAAAAGTTTGAATTGTGAAGTTAAGTCTAATCTTACCTAAGCATAATCTTAAAAATGATACATTCTCATCATTCATTTCTGATTAAATCTACTTTTTGCTATACTTACAAGCAAAAGAATATGAGGTTACTGCTTCTGTGCTACTGAAAGAAGAAGGAAAAGGAACTGGCGAAAGATCATAAATCTCACCACATTGTTCTCATTCTTAAAAGTAGCGTGTCTCATACACATTATGACTCTTACGTACAGTTTGGTTTCCTTTGGATTGAGCAGAAGACAGTGAATAATCCATAGACTAAATACTCCAAATCCTTGCTGAATATATTCTGATCACACAACTTGGGGTTTTGAAACAGCTAGGGAAAATGTGCCTATTATAATGGAAGTTCAATTATTGTAATTGTTGGTATCACACATTTGTTGAATGATGTGAAAATCTAATATAACAATAGTGACATACCAACAAACCACTTGTAATCAAATGTCTCAAATGTGAAAATCAAAACATGTATAACAGTGCTTTCCTCTTATTTTGTAACTAGTGTTTTTACTTACCATTCAATAAAGTAGTAACAGAATGATGATGTTTGGGAAAAAGTGCTTGTGTGCACAGGGCATGTTAAAGTGTTGTGCATGCTTTGTGATTCTTAAAATGTTTTCATGGAATGAACTAGGCTGATAGCTTCAGTTTCAAGTACTTGGCCTTGCAGCAATCGGTTGCTGCTCAGCGGGGAAAAATTGCTTGGTTCTACAATTCCTAGCTGAGGTGTTTTTAAGTCTAAGTCTGAATATGAACTATTATACGGCATAAGAGACTTTTCAATTTCCCTTTCCTAGAAAAACTTCCAAAACTGAGATTTAAGATTCTGCTACAGAAAACAAAAAGGGACAACTATTAAAGAAAAGTACAATTAACATCATTATTGCTTTTCATTTCCCCTTAGTGTCAGTGCACTAGAATATTCATGTTTCAAATAGAAATTTAATTTCAAATATTTAAAAAAAACTACAGTGGAACCTCAGATTGCGAGCACCTCAGTGCATGAGATTTTTGCAAGATGAGCAAAATTTTTAATAAAATTTATTTCGGTTGACGAGTAGCAACTTGCAAGACAAGCACAGTGTGATGAGCTCGCGCAGGAAATCTCACAACAGAGCTGATGGTTCTCTCTTGCTGCGTAAACAGTTTTAAGTGAAAGGTGTTCAAGAGAAGGAACTCCCAAGACTTGGACTCTGGATTTTCCCTCCAGGCAGTCCCCTTCCCCTCCTCTTCTCCCTCGTCTTCCTCACGTCAGCCAGGACTGTTCTCAAAGCACACACGCACACAAAAACCCTCGTCACCCAGCACCATCCAGCCCATCTCCTGCTGTCCATCTCTTCTCCCCTCATAGCATGGAGGCAAGACAAGAAACATTTCCAAACCACTCAGGAAAGACCCTCAGAAAGGCGTTGCTAAGAGAAAAGGCCCTTTTGCCTTGAGCAGCAGCAGCAGTGGATCCTCCAATCCAGCAGGGGGCACCTGACAGCAGCCAACCTAGCAGCAGCTGAGGCCAGAACCTGCCTTGAAGCAGATCCATAACTGCTATTAGTTTGTTCTATTTCTGCTTTATATTGTGTGTTAATCATGGTTACTTGTTTCAGATGTTAGGGACAATCATTTCT
>JANHZU010001730.1:0-12342 GCA_032468055.1 Acrochordus granulatus
TTTTGGATTAAAGGCGAAACGTCTTCGACTTGAGAAAAATCCAGTCCAGATGCCTGTTTTTTAAACTTTGTTGCAGTTCTCCTAAGTAGTAAAACAACGCTAAAACAACATTTTCTTTCTGCCAGTTCTTCACATATTTTGTGCAGTATACTTTGATTCATACTCTTGCTTCATCCTGAATTTATAATATTTTACATTTCAAGAAAGTTACAAACTGCAAAGAAATATGTAGTGAATCTGTTTTAATTTTTGTTGAGTAGTTAGATAAAGCATGCATAAGTAAGTCTGGTAGGAATTCATTGCAAGGTGTACGCTCAAGTGACAACTCTATGGAGTAACATTATTATTAATAATAATAAGCAGGCATGGTTTGAAAAAATAGATACAGCCAGATTATGCTGGAGAAAAAATACCAGCCCATTTTTTTGTATCTTCTGTTTTACTAACATGACTGGCAGATTTAATTCATGAGAATATGACAGTCAAAATGGTCTGAATCATGCTGCATAGTTCCATACTATGAAGCAGGAAGAAGGATGCCAGGGCTTAAGTACCTATATAGACATGGACACACTGACTCGGCATCGACTCTGGTATGTGGTGCCCTTGCTCTGTGGAATCATCCTGATGCTACTATCTTTCCACCAGCCTGTTTCTTTTTAATCCAGCAAATGGGTCATCTTTACTATTAAAGCAGTGTACTGTGGCCAGATTCATAAACTGCTTGACATTTAATCCCAAACGTAAGGGCTGTACAAAGGAGCTGCATGATTTGACTGAAGGATTGATCTTCTCTGTAAAATAACCGGAGCCAAAGTTAAGTTTTTAATAATGTCACACCTTCAGCCTCTAGGAAGCTTTAGAAAAAGGAGGAACGCCGAGCTAGGAGAGGCTTGAGAAGTTTCATAATATTCATGTCAATTTCCTTCATCAGGATTTTCTTGGTCAAACATTCTGCACCCTGGGGGAGATTGTTGGATCATCAGGAAGTCGCTTGGAGAAGCCTTTGATGTGAGTATCTAGTCAATGCCATCTGTGATGTCATTAGTGCAGCTTCCAGCTTCTCTTCTCATTTGCAGTGGGTTCGTTCTATCCCACCTAGAGATGTATAAGGTTTATAATGAGAATTTTAGATGGATACGAATAAAGGGAGCCTTCCTTTCCCAGAGATAGACTAAAGACTAATTTAACTTCGGGTAAAGCCACCAGTCAGATATTAGTTTCTTTTCCATTTGTTATTATGTCTAGGTTAGCTTCCCCCTATCTGATGTTCTCTCTAGAGGAGCATGGGATTGGGTAAACAGTAGGTCAGTGATTCATGGAGAAAAGCAAAATATCATGGCCACAGGTCACAAATTCTTCTCAAAAGTATGGAAGGCAATGTGTAATATTTTGTTCTAAACCTAAACATACTGAAAATAAGGCCATCAAAACCATTTAATCATATTTCTTATAAACATGTTTAAAAATAGTAAATACAAAAGTCTGTTTTTATCTCTAATAAATTTGGGTTCACATATATGACACTCAGAGAAAATCTATCTCTTGAATCTTTTTTTCTGTTGTTCATATATATAATTTGCATACTTTATCACTTTTTATATTCCCTCTCAGACCCATTAATATTCATCTGAAGGACATCTGTCTTTTACTAAATTTGCCATCTGCATTAGCTTGTTTTAGAACTAGCTCTCTTAGATACTTTTGCTTCATTTTTGTCGAGAAATGTGATTTTTAAGTACAGTACAGCACTCCAGTTTTGCAAAATTATTTTTAGTACTGATTCTGTAGATAAATGAATTTGAAACTAATTCTAGCTTCATATTTTTTGCAGGTTTTAAATTGTAGTCTGTCTCCTTCTATAGCTAGAACATTAACAAGAAGCTTTGGGCTTGTTATCTCCCAAAGAAAAGGAAGGGAGGCATGAAAACTAGCTGTGTGGTTTATAACAAATTTCTCTTTGCCATGGCATCCAAATAATGTTGAACTGTGGTTTGTAGAAAACGTAGTTTCTTAACAAGTAGTTCTTGACTTATGACCACAGTTGGGACCAGAATTTCCATTACTTAGCAAGGAGGTTGTTAAGTCAGTTATACCCAATTTTATGACCATTTTGCCACAGTGGTTAGTGATTCACATGGTTGTTAAGTGAATCTGGCTTTCTCCATTGACTTTGCTCATCAGAAGCCAGCTGCTGATTGTATGACCCCAGAATGCTGCAACCTTCATGTCAGTAATAGATGCCAGTAGCCAAGTGCCTGAATTTGATCACGTGACTATGGGAATGCTGTGATGGTCATAAATGCGGGGATTGGTCGCAAGCCATCTTTTTCAGTACCATTGTAACTTTGAACAGTTGCTAAATGAATGGTTGTAAATGAAGGAGTACTAGTACTAGATTAAATGAGAGGCAGAAATACATGGGAGCCTTTTTTAGGAGGGAAACAGTGCCTCACACCTTTTTTAGGGGGGAAACAGTGTGAAGGAAGATTGGTTCTCCAATTAAATATAATCTGGATTGCGGATTATATGTTAAAATACAGTATTCCGAAACATATCTGAAGTCATATCTAGTGTATCCCTAAGCAATTTACTTTTGCTGCTTGTTTTGCTTATTCTGATATTCTGTTTTGATTGCACTCCTGATGCTTCTCTTTGGTTTCATTGCTTGCTGGAGTTGTGGATTTATTTTTAGATTCTATTGGTTTTAACTGTGGATTCGTTTTAATTTGTTTTGCAAATGGGGAACTGTTAGATTTGAAGAACAGCCAGGACTGTGTTTAATAAATACATACAATATGAAGTTTTGAAAACACAGCACTCTGTATTTGCTGTCTATTATTTTGGATGATGTAGTGGCTGAAGACCATGTTCACTGGATGTAGTTTTTCTTGTTGTACAGTAGTCTGTAAAGATTAGAGTGTCTTTAAAGAGTTTGAATTAGGAATGCCCTCAGAAAATAGGATGTAGCAGGGCCTGCAGAGATTTGAGGCTGAGATGTAGCAAATAGGATGTAGCAGAGCCTGCAGAGATTGGTGTCTTCCGCAATTGACAATGCCTTCTGAAGTTGACAACATGTGGGGAACAATCTGTTGCCAGCTCAAGTATACCATGGTGAGTTCTTCATAATACTAATGTGTTGGGCCAAAACCATTCGTCTTTTTAGGAGAATCAGAGTGGTATCGACAGCACCCAAAGCAAATCACGATGATGCCAGAATTACATATGCAATATGACATCGTCATGCAAATGCTTCTATTACATAATAATGTCCTGATGTTTGATGCAAATATTCAATTTGTAGTATTGAATAATGATTTCATTTGGCACACATTATCATTTGCTGCTGCCCTCCACTCAGGAGAGGTCTTTGAGTGAGATCTTGTACTGGGCTAAGTCAAATCTCATCAAATCCTTGCTAGGAAGATGAAGTTAAGAATGCAGAATGTCACTAATACATCAATATGCTTGCAGCTTCCAGGCCTAGCAGATAACTACCTCTTTCTTCATTGTCTGAAAAGAGCTCCAGAGTCTCTGGAAGGAAGCAGGTGCCAAGGCTTCTCTTGCAATTGCCAGCCATAATTGGAAAGGAGAGATACATATAGTGAAAAAGAGAAGCTCTCTTCTGTCTTTTCAGAAGGAGCTTATTAATTCAAATGCACCATGGGAGAGTAAATGCAAGGTGTGAAGCAGCATGTATAAGTGGTGAGGGCGTTACAGAAGCCCACTGTGGAATTAATTATCATTGCTGCTGGAAATAAGCCAAAGCCCAAGGCTTTATCCCTAGAGAAGCAGCAGGTAAAAAGAAACATAAAAGACAGGCAGAAAGTTTTGGATTCTGAACACAATAAATAGAAATATATTCACAAAAGAGGGTTTTGCTGTGTACAAGTATCAAAAGCACTTGTACAAGTAAGGTCAGATATACAAGCATTAAGTCCTAATGGGTGTTAATAACTTTGTTTTAATTAAGGGATTTGCTTTTTGGAAGCCTATTCAGGATACATTGTCTTGCTGCTCACCTAAGGTTTAAGGTCTGTGCAGGTGAACTGCAGGACATGTGCTCCAAACCGTTTTCTCAAAAGTGCAGAAGTCCCCTTTATTAAGAATACCCCTTTTTCCTGAGGTACTTCAGAATGTCATAATTTGTTCAGCTCTCTTAACTGTTCCACACCTTCATCAAAGCATGATATATTTTTTTCTTTAGTAGGGCTTAAGCATGTCCCACACTTGTTTGGAAAGATCTCCCAAATTGGAGTCCCAGATTCCTCAGTCAGTATCCTCAAATTATTCTGGAGTTATAGTTCCAACATGACTGACTGGCTGCCTGATAACAATGACTGATATAAATGGAAATTACAGGAAAGAGAAATGCATTTGGTGAGCAAAATGTCACTTGTTTTGGGTGAGGGCAAGTTTACATTTTGGAAATGGAACATCACCAGATGGATCCTTTTGCAGACCATTCTTAAAATCCAAATTCTTTAAGAACAGATGCTGGGAGCTTCAAGTAGCTATTGAAACTAACTGTCTAGATGTCATACTGTGGTAACTGCAATCAATATTAATTTGTTACATTAAAAAAAAATCTGCCCAATTATGGATGTATCTTAATGAATTAAATAAACTGTTGCTGTCAGGAGTTCCAAGGCCAGTCTGGTATACTGGTGGAAGTCTTGAGTTAGGATCATAGAAGTCCACTCTAAGCCATTAGCTCTCCTTAGTTGACTTTCGACCAGTAATTCTCAGACCAAGCTACTTCACAGTGTTGTTATGAGAGAAAAATAAAGAATATTATTGATTTAATTAATTCAGTTTCAAAGTCTTAGCTTTGGGTGGCTTACAATAAAGAAAGAAAGAGAACAATGCACATACAAAAAAGGTGTAACCAAGCAGATGATTAATTTAAAAACAGAAAAGTAAATATCCAACTTGTAGAGACTTCACAGTTACTGTTTCCCAAGGCCTGGGAGAACAGCAAAGTTTTAAATGATTTTTAAAAGGGTGAGAGGTGTATGGATCTCTGGAGAGGAGGAGATCTTGCAATTGTTGCAACAGAGAATGCACTTCTCCTGAGTCCTGTGAGATGACACTGTTTAATCAATGAGACCTGGAGTGTGTCTTCTCTGCCTGATCTCACTGGATGGCCAGAATTAATCAGAGATAAGTGGTCCCTTAGATACACAGGCACTCTGGTATGATAACCAGCACCTTGGATTTCACCCAAAAGCCAACTGATAACCAGTGCAGCTCGTGAAGAACTGGGCTAATGTGAGCATAATGCAATATGACCATTGCCATATTCTGAACCAGCTGTAGCTTCTGGATGGTATTTAAGAAAGCCCCAGGTAATGCATATTATAGTTATCCAATTGTAAGGTGATCAGGGCATGAGTAACTGTCTAAAGGGCAATATGTCTCTTGAAGTCCTACGAATCTAACAAAATAATAGTGTCAGTTGAGTCACCTGCAGTATGTATGTCATCTGGAACTTGTGGTTGCTGTAGCCTGAAGTATCTGGTCTAATGCTTAAGTCTCATTCACAGGAATGATTTGAGGATCCTAATGAACACATAATATCAGAAGCAACCCTCTAAGGAAGCACACTATGGACCGATGTCCTTTACCTCCTAGTTCATAGGTTACAATTAGTCTCTTCTCAGAATGGATAGTTTGATTGCTCCACAAGAGCCATAGCTAGGAGGCTGATAGGTTTCTCCAAGCAAAATCACAACTGTATTAACAAGCATAGATGGGAGTGAAAATGCTGCCTTTATGTCAGCACAATGTATACTCTGTTTGGAGTTCCAGGAGGTGTGAGCGAACCTTTTAAGTCCAGCTGCAACTCCAGCATTTCCTCCTGTCAGTGGTCCTGTTCTCTCATGTTTCACTCCAAGAATCTGGCATAATAGAAAAGGACAATTTGGAGGACCTGGATAGCTTGTGAAGGCCTGCTTGTTTGTACCTCTGGGTTTCAAACATCTGCCTGCTGCCTGCTTCAGTAAAAGTGTGTGCTGATTTACAACTCCATTACACAAGTCCCATGGACTTGGAGATATGAAGCAGAACATTTAAATTCACCCTCCTTTGGGGAAAAACATAAACATTTATTATATTGTTTGTGTTGTACTTATTGTTTAAGAATTCTCCTGTGGAATTAGGAGGCTGTCCAGCTCCTGGTTTGGTGTTTGATATCAGACTGGAAGCTCAAAACATCTCTCCAAAAGAAAACGGATGACATGGAGGAACCTGGGGTCAATAATTTACCTTTGTCACTATATGAAATGAGATTGGAATTGTTTCAAGGTCATTTACTTATTACAGGTGCTCATTGGTTCTAACAGGATTTTATTTTTTCATCTGGCCCTCCTCCTCTGACAACTATAGAAGACATGCTGATAGTGAAAATGGCATTTTGTTTTTTTCCAGAATTGTATCTCTCAGTGTAATTCCAACAGGCTGTACAAATAAAATGCTGACTTAAAGACAGCAGATTTCTTTAGTATTTGAGCTAAGCTAATTCAAGATTATTTTCTTAAAAAATTATTATCTTTTGAGTTTCTTTTTTGAATTATTATTTTGAAAACTTGAGGCAAATGATCTATAGTTCTTCAGACATCTATCAATTCAGTTCTCCCCTTCCCCCTGTCTTTCACACACAATGTACGCAGACAAAGCACAACTTCTCTGCAGAGTAGTTGTCTGTTATTGGAACCTCAGTTTCCTTATGAGATAATTCTTCACAGCCTCAACTCCACCCCTTGATTATTAGTTGAGTGGTGTTCTGTGCAATGTTCAGGTCCACTGAATCAAGATGTACTAGTGAAAGTAAATCTGCTGCAGCCCATCATTCAAGGGCAAAGAAGCTGCATTCATCAAGGCTACAAAAGGGCCACCTGGGATCCTGTTCATGCCTGAGGTCTAATTTTGAAGACATCTTCAGGATGAGGGGAATCAATCTGTCAGCTCCTCCTCAGACAATGAAAAAATGGGAGGCAATTCTGTTTGCTTCTGTAGCTGGCCTCTCTCTGGTTCTCATAAGAAATATGATGCAGGATCTCCATCATTAGCTTTCTCTATTGCAGAAGTTTAGTTTCTTTATATTTTCTTCTTCATGAGCAAGCCTGGCCTTAATTCACTAGTGAATCTTGAACCTTTTGATAGAAGTCAGAGGAGACCTTCTTGCAGTTTCTCTGAACTTTACATTTATTTCATTCAATTATGGCCGCTTAGAGCTGATTCACAGTTCCTATTGGCTCCAGCATGAGGAAGAACTACCTATTGTGTCAAATGGCAGAAGTGGATGGTGTCCTTGACCCTCCTAGGCTGTTAAATAATTAGCCACCATCAGAGGTGTTTTTGGTCTTTGGGTTTTGGTCTCTACTGGTGCAAGTAGTGCAGTGTAGTTAATCTACTATTCTTAATTCCATTCTGTACAAATGCCTCTGTTCCAAATGGCTGTGGGAATATTCTGGGGAATATACTCCTGGGTCCCTGCTCTCTGTCTTCAATACCTATTTTGCATAGGGCTGCCTCCCTTGAAAGGCTGGACTTTGGGGGTTATTTTCTTTCATTTTTATAGGTTTAAAGGTGGAATGGTCAAGTGCTGCCCTTCCCTCCCTCCCAGATGAAATTGACATGATTTTGCCAAGTTTCCCTTTCTAGCCTAAGTGACTGGAAGAGCAATAAGTAGTCTATTTCCCCTCCACTCCCAGTGCTCAAAAGCCATGCCCCAAGAATGGTAAGCAATTAGTTCTTGCTTTCCTGGCATGGGTGGGGAGAACCAAGCAGAGAAATCTACTGTGATCAGGGGTTGAATGCCTGGCCATCACTGTGGCCAAAGAGGAGAAGGGGATGCAATACAGAAAAGCTTCATTTCTATCTGTCTTTGCATGAGAGACAAACAGCTGAAGGCTGCAATGCAAACAAGCCCTTAGTCCTGCATTGATTCATTAAAAAGTGGGGTAAGCAGTAAAATTCATTTATAATAAGGAGTAAACATTCTTTACTGTCCCTGCCAGCTTACTTCCATAGTGCTGGAGTGCTTATTTTAAGTGACTCTTTGTATGGTATATATATAAGTACTGGAAATTGGAAAGCATTCAGTGCATTATCAGGAATCTTTGTCCCAGCTGCTGATCTTGGCTTATTAGATTCATCTTTTCTTCTGCAGAGTCTCTGAAAAAGGAAGCATAGAAAGACTCTCTGGTCAACCATTTTTATATAGGTGAACTTGGTTGCACCTGAGATTATTTCCTTATATCTTCTGTAAGTCTCTTTCTTTTTCTTTCTTTCTTTCCATCCTTTCTTTTCTTTTATTTTCTTCTTCTAAAGTTAAGCATTTTCCTGCTTTAGCGTTTCAGAACTTGGTCATGTATTTCTTCTTTCCTGAACCCAATTCTGCAATTGTGCTTTAGATGAGCCTCCTTGGTACTGCTCCTGCATGTACAGTTCACCTGATCTTTGATATGCTGCAGAATGCTGCAGAATTTGCTATCCCAGCTCGACTCATGTTTTTCCCAGTGCAGAGCAACTTTATGCAGTCTGGCTGAATGATTATGGGGATTGAAGTACAACTCACCTGGAGGGCATCTGTTTGAGGAAAGTTGGTATGGGTTATTGGGGAAATGTTTGGTAGAGCAGTCATTATTTCAGCAATTCCTTCAATGCTTCTGAAGGCTAATTGGTTTGCACCTTGTGAATTAAAGGCAAAGGCTAGATAAATTTTCAGTTTTTGCAAGAGAAATGGCAGCTGGCAAAGCTATGTCTCTCCAATTTGTTAGTCAGGACTCTCCAGCTGGTAGGAGAAAGGTTGCCACACTTCACTGTCAGATAACTGCAGCTAGGGCAATCTGTCATCTCTGCTGCCACCATTACTCAGGCAGCATGGTGATCACAATCTTAGTGAGAGGCTTAGAAAGCCTCTCTGAGGCTCAGTAACAGGAACTAACTGGTAAGATTTGCTCCTGTATTGCTTAAGGATAGATTAGTATTATATGGGGAAAACCACATTATTTATTATGCAGAGGCTGTCTATCAATCTTCATGGTATCTCATGTTGTCTAAGTTCCCATTTCTTGGTGGGATTATCAAGAAGATGGGAGCTGAGCTCAGAATCAGGTAACAGTTGTAGTTAATCTAAATGAATCTGGCTACACTCTGAAATGTGGACTTCAACTTCTGCAATTTTCTAGAAACTTTTCCATTGGAACAAATTCTTAGAATTGAAGTCCCCACATCTGAAGGATGCCAAACTTGGAGAAGAGTTGTTTAAACTATTGAGGCAAAAGTTAATCATATGTCTAAACAAACCATAGCTTCTGCTAAGCAAAGTTCTCTTCAGTGTAGGTAGAGCATTTATATAGAAGGGGTTGCTTCTACTGTTCTCCATCTCACTGCCCCACCAGAAATAGGAGGGGAAGAACATGTGGATCAGAAGCTTACAGAGCTGTGATTCGGAGCACAAGTCCAAAACATAGTATCATCCAAATGTGTTGGACAACAAAATATCCACTGGTCAGGTGGGCTGGGAATTCTAGGAGTTATAATTCAGCATATCTGAAGGATACCAAGTTGGGAAGGGCCTGCTTAACATTATGTGTGAAGCAAGCACCAGTAATGCTTGATACTACCATCCCTTTGCGGGGGGGAGGGAGAAGAAAATATTGAGAACTAGATTATATCACTAAATGTAGAAGGAGCAGAACAATAGGGAAAGGAAGAAACAGGACAGCTGGATAGTTTTCAGATTGCATGAAATAACCTTGAGACTAGCGATATCTAATTCAAGTCTGCCCCTCAGCCATCAAAGTCCGTTAAGTGACTTTGGGGTGTAGCTTAGCCTACCTTAAAGGGCTGCTATTGAAGGTATAAAATTTCAGGGTGGTGGTGATGGAGCTCTATGTACATCTTGAGCTTCTGGAGAAAGCATAGCTTACAAATCTAATAAACCTGAAGGCACAGGTTCCTACTAGCTAGCTGCAGAGACCTGCCATCTACCAAATAATGCCAAGTACTTACTGAGCAAATTGACCATTGTTTCTGTTTCAATCGGTTAATGAAATACTATTTACTGAACCAATTCCTGCTAATAAACAAAAGGGGTGGAAGACACTTCCATTGAGTGTAGAAGCCCCCTTTTTCAGGTGCCTCCCATTCCACTAAAGACATGAGCAGAGAAGGCTCAGTAACTGTTGAGCAGTCCAGGAGAGGAGGAGGAAACCTCAGTCAAGTTCTATAAATATTGTCAAGGAAACTGTATCAATGAAAGAAGAGAATTAGTCACCGTCTCTGTAGCTATGGCCCCATGCTAAGGAAATTTAAAACATATCATTGTTCTTCTCAGGAGAGACACTGGAGGGGGAAAACTCAGGCCCTATCATAATGATTATCTTTTTTCCATATGTATAAGGACTAGGGGTGCTTCTTGCACGGGTTTTTATCATGCAGTTGTCATGCCTCACAGAATTGTATTGGGAATAGAGGTGCCATCATAACATCTATCGACTTTTTCTTCCACAATTTTTTTAAAATATTATAAATATTTAATGTAAATACACATTAGATGCCTTCTGTCTAGAAAATGCCCAGCATTGCTGACTTACATTCTAGAACTAAGACCTTTTGTCAGGATCATGATGTGTATTGAGCATTGGCAGGCATGAAGATTCTACATTTATATATTATTTCCATTATCACATCTCTCTGCTGCATTTGATTTCAGAAGATCTTTATAAAGAAGGAGATTCTGGAAGCGTGAGTGCTCATGAATAGAAACAGGGCACCATGGCCAGAAGATTTTCTTTCTTCATCCATTCTATAACTGCATCCTGGGAGATGTTATTGATCCAGTAAGGGAACATCACTTCTGGATTTCTGTTACACTTGAATGAGTTTGTGTTCAAGTTCAGTTTGTGTTCCAACAACAACTCCAAATATTACTGGAATTTCTGTTTATTATTTCAGGAGTTCAAAGTATTTGTTATAGAAGTGAAAAAATCAGTAACTTTTTCAGTCACTCTCTTTACAATCTTAGTTGCATTGGATTGAAACATTGATGAATGTGGTTTTAAACTTTTGTAATGTTTAATCTGAAATGATTGGATCATGTTGATTTATTCACCTAACACACTGAATCACAAACTAGCTAACCACATTTTAATCTGGTATGTTAAATGAATCTTGCGCATATTGTTCATTTGAGCCATATAAATTGAGAAGATATTTCATACACAATATTTGTATTAATTAAGGCATAGAGACAAGTTCAAACTGCCCTTAAAGTGGAATATTGCATTGGCTTAACCAAGTCCATATCTAAGAACAATAATCAATAAATGTGATCAGTTTTATAATAAAAAGCATAGGTGCAAAGCAGAATCAGCTGACAGACTCGGTAGTAACATTTCAAACACCATTCAAGCCAAGGTAGGTGGGGTTGAAGAATTGTAAATGGTCATCAAGAATAAGATCAGGAATTCCACAGTCTGAGGAATGACAATTAAGCAGACTGTTTCATACTTTTGTATTCCAGTGAATCTCAGTTAAGTGAATATGTAGTGAAGACATTACCAAAGAACCCACATTTTTAAGATGTGTTTCATCTGGGAATGTTTATGAATTGGGTTATATGGAGTCCATCAGGTTCACCAGCTCATTTTTTTTACCCTTTTGATGAATGAAGTTAGCATCTGACAAATCAAACTGCTAACCTCTTGTATGTTTTTTTTTATTTTTAGGTATCTCTGATCCTGCAAAGTTCCCATGGGCATTCTTAGAAAGTAGAAATTGTTGATGTCCAAATCCCAATATTTTGAAAGGAAGTTACAAAGAAGGTGGCAGGAAGTTTTTTTGTGGGGGGTGGGAGGGGAGAAGAAAAAGGATAGCAAGATGCAAATTGCTAGTTCACATTTGATAAATCAGCATTTTGCAACTGCCATTTTATGAACGCACCTGTGATGTGTTCTTCAGGTGCTAGAGATGCCTACTGACTCAAAAGAAGTTGACAATTTTTGATTTATAGTGTTGAATTTATATGTGATCTTATTGCTGAATGTTTATTACAGAGCTCTGTTCAAAATGAGAAAACAAATCAGATTCAGACTCAAGATACTTTATTGGCCAAGCATGGTTAGACATGCAAGGAATTTTATTCCAGTACAGCCGCTCTCAGCATACTTGCAAGACAACAGTAAATAAAATAATAATATAACAATAAATGAAGTTTACTTATAAGAAGTAAATTACAGAAATCCATACTGGCTCAGTCGTCGCCCGGGTTAACAAGGACTGCGCTAGATGTTATTGGGGATCCTGGACATCTAGTGGAAAATGAGCTACAGG
>JANHZU010001730.1:26377-38284 GCA_032468055.1 Acrochordus granulatus
AAGACCTATTTAAAAAGGCAGTAAGTATTTCTCTTGATACTTGCTGGTCATTCTGGGATTTTGTTTGTGATTTCCCAGTATAGTCTACAAGCCTGCATTTTCAAATGATCATCCTTTCAAATCCCAATCAGATCCATCAGGTTTTGTTTAGGTCAGTCAGTGCTGCCTGCTCAGGCTTTCGCTAGTCAGTAGTCTTTTGAAAGCCTCATAAAAAGATCTTCAGACTAATGACTTTTATCTACAAGGCTATTGTAGTCATATACAATCTGGCTTGACATCAAAACAGTGTACCCCCTCTTTGTAAATGCTCTTTACCTCACATTCCAAAGCTGGATGAGCGTTTTGGTTAATTGAGGAAGATCATCAGTCTGAGAGAATAACATAAAGAAAGAAGAGGCACAGAGTATTAAACTCAGGATGGATAAGTTTTTAGCATTCATTCAGTTTTGCGGTTTTAGCAACCAGGGTGTCTGCAGTATATGGTAAAAAAAATCAAGATGAGGGCTATGATGGTGTGATTGAAGCTTTGCCTGTTTTATATGTGATCGCACTATCATAGCCACCATCTCAACTGAACATATCTTCCTTGTGAGTCTTTATACATATACTAAATAAAAAAGGATTCCCTTGGGATGAGTTTTGGACCATTTCAAGTAAAAAACTGAAACAGTTTTTTTAGCCAATAGAGCAGAAAATAAAAAGAAGTTTTTACTGCTAATTTTTAAACGTTCAGGGTCTTTTAAAAATACAGCTTATGAATATTCCTCAAGTTGTTCACTAAGCCAGCAAGATATGAAATGAGATATTGTATTTAACAGAAAAAAAGTCTGGGCAAAAGTTTACTGAAGACAACAATCTAGTTGACCATTCTAAATAATAAAAAAGGAAAAGGAAAGTCAGATCTCCTTGAAATTGTGAACATTTTCCTCAGTTTTCAAAGTGCAAGGCTGGTGCTGCAATAAAATATCAGTTTGCATTCAAATTCCCAGGCTCAGACTCTAACATTTTTTTGTGTCAACAGGGTGGAAATCCATATTCCCAGAATAAAAATTTGACAGGTTTTGCAGTCTGGAGCTGATAGAGGCTACCACTGTTGTACCAAACTCTTTCCTATTGAAATATCCCAACCAAATTACAGCAAGGATAGCCAAAATGATTCATGTAATTCATATAGCTGGTGATTTACGTAGCCTTTAACATATCATCAGAGGATCTTTACAAAAGAATGATGTTAAATCATGTTAAAAGCAAGAATCATCTGTCCCTCTTCCAGTAACACTTTGGGTGGAAGCAAGATCCTGGAAAGTTGAGCTTATAGAAAAAGAGAGAAGAGAAGAGTGATCTGCCTAATTTTGGCTCTGGTCATTACTGGTATATGGTTCCCAGCAGATTACTTCTGAAAAAAATACATGCCTTGACTGAAAAAAAAATCTTCTCTCTTGGAAAAAATATGAACTTTTCCTTTGTAGAGATATTGCTATATCTTGCTAGTTATTGCTTTTAACTGGTTACTAACATAGGTTATTTTGCTTTCAGCAAGTTTTCTCTCTCTGTGGGAATGGATATTACATTACTTTTGCTAATAAAAGTACAATTTTAATAGAAAATATTTATATCCTCTGTGAAGAGTGTTAGCTAATATTGCATGAAGTTAGCACTTATTTCTGCTGCAAGTGCCTGGAGAGTGCCACCATTTACAGCTATTAAAGAATCTATTTTTATTTTGATCCAACCCAGTGCCAATTTTCATTGGCTATGGTGGGGGTTGGAGGAGCATATTTCAAAAACAAACTTAATGAGTTTTTTTCCTTCCTCTGTGTTGTTGCTAACCCAAGGCATTTTTCGGTTTCTGAAAATTAACTTATAATTAAATTGACTTTTTCTATCTTGCTAGGTTTACCATCTGTCATAAAACTGAAGTGGTAAAGAACACTCTGAATCCAGTATGGCAGTCATTCGCTATCCCTGTGCGAGCCTTGTGCAATGGAGACTATGACAGGTACAAGTTCCATAGAATTAGAGTTATCAGCTGGCCTGATTTGATCATTAAAGGCATCACAGTTCCTAGAATGGCTGGATGTTTAGGAATTGTAATCCTAACATACCTACTGGGAAAGATCAGGTTAGAAGAAATGAATGCATAGCCTTTTCAGACATTTGCACATGAAGAGCTTCCAACTGGTGCTGCTCATTCAGCCCTGCATCGTAGTCTCTGGTTCTTCCACATGTTCAGCTGAGAGACTGGATGGAGAAGGTAGTCACATTGGCTGAAATCATAGAATCTTAAACTTGGTAGGCATCTTTATGGTCATCTAATCCACAAAGTCCTTTGCTCAGTGTAGGATTTAGTAGAGCATTTCTGACAGACAACCTACCTCTGTTTGAAGATATCCAGAAAAGGAGAAATTATTACTTCATGTGGCAATCTAACAACTCCTACAGTCAGGAAGTTCTTCCTGAGTCTGACCTAAATTTACTTCCTTGATGTTTTAATAATTGGTTCTGGTCCTGCTTCCTGGAGCAATAGAGGTATGTGCCAATGCTTCAGATATTTGAAGCCTGCTATCATATATCCCTTCAGTATCTCTTCTGTAGGCTATGTCCTTCATAGGACATGGTTTTCAGATCCATTATCATCTCATTTTTCCTAAACAAACCACAAAACTTATGTCTGTTTCTCTTTTAAATCCCATATATTCATATTCAACTTGAACAGCATTGCATGGAGTAGTGGTAAGGTATTGGACTAGGAGTGGAGACACTGAGATTTTAGTTCACCCTCATCCATAGAATTCACTGACTTTGGGTCAGCTACACTCTCTCAACCCAATTGACTTCATGTTGTGAAAGATTTTAGGCAGAGGGGGCACCAGGCATGCTGATTTGAACTCCAGTACAAAATACAGAATATAAATCAATAAATAAATTTCTAAGAGTCCCTCAGCTTTCTCATCCAAGTCTTTGATAAAAATGTTGAACAACACAAGGTCTGGGGCAGAGCACTCTACTTTTATTTTTAATTTAATTTTGAAGCTATCTGACTCCACAACAATTCTGGGCAGGTTTGTTAATATTAATATAAAATATTTTACATTGATATATATATCAATATAATATTAAACTATTAATATTTTATATTAGTATAAGATATTAATATAATCAAAAAGACCTAACAACAACAAAAAGGCCAACCACCATCTTATCCCAAGGCCTGGAAGAACAACCAGATATTTAACAATTTGTGGAAAGTCACAAGTGTGAGAGAGGTATGGATCTCTGGATGGATATTATTCCACAGAGCAGAAGCTATCTCTGAGAAAGCTTGCTTCCTGAGTCTCTCAAGGTGACACTGCTTGCTTGATTACATCTGGAGCATATCCACAATAGTTGACCTCACTGGATGGGTGGAAATATATCGAGATGGGCAGACCTTAAGCTGAAGCAGGGCCATCACCAAGCACTTTTTGAGTGTAGTCATTCAGCTAATCGTGGGGGGGGAGAGCTCCCTGTGTAATCCAAGATCCTAATAAAAAATAGATCCCAGATCACATAGAGATAGTGTTTGCCTTGAAGTTTCTCAACTGAATGTGTAGAGATCCAGGCAAGGAAAGAGAGGTGCCAGCATACACAACTCACTGATTGGGATAAAGTTGCTTTTGAGGCACATTCAATGTTTCTGACTTATAAGGGCACCTCCATCCATATCTTGATGTGATAAAGGTTTGTCATTTCCTTCTTCTGGATTTTTTTTAATTCTCAGCCTGCATTCCTAGACTTTCTAGATGTTCCTCAACAATCTAAGATAAACTACAATCAGCCATGCTTAGATTTTCTAGATCAGCCAAGATTAGCTAGGTGTTACCATCTGCATTTTAGATGAAAATGCAACATTCTGTCACACATGCCCAAAATGTATTAGAGTTACCTATACATCAAGGAACTTGGGCCTTGACTTAATAATCCACAAAAAAAAGGGAAATGTGGCTTTCAACCAAGGATGAATTTGTTTAATTTGGTTGTAGAAAAAATTAATAGGGGCAAAGAAGCTCTTGCAAAGATAGTTTGGATAGATAAGAATTGTCCCCAGACTAAGGTTCGCTTTACTGTAGATATAGAAGGACGAAAAGTATGGATTTAATATTAGTGTCTAAATATTGTAAATATTACATGAAGTGTCACATGCAGGAATTTAGTGATACAAAAGACTCTTCCTCCCTTAAGATTCTTAAGGCAGCTTAAAAACACTGACAGTCCCCGGAGTTGTTCTAAATTAGGGAGCTGTTATTCTGTCAGCATTAGTGATAAGACAAAGGGAGGGGAGCTGGGAGGGCTCTCTTGGGAAGGCTGTTTCCCATTTCACAGAGGGAACTGAAGTGGTACTTAGGGGGTGATGAATGGATGGAAATAAATCTAAAAGTAGAAAAGGTTTGCTAGGAGAAGCTCTGGTAATAGATTACTATTACACTGACAAAAACCACCGCTGCTAGGTGTCAATCCACAGTAAGGGTCCGTTTCAATTCAGGAGCGAGGGTCTTGCTGATGAGGGATATTAATCCAAGTCCTCCAGAGCACCTTATACCACTAGGGGAAGGATGATTGGCTCCATTATCAGGGCAATATACTTTTCACTCAGTTTGATGATTTCCTATATCACAATTGAATCTCTGCATCTGTGTATGTTTGAGAGCTTTGCTTTAATTGTAGCTTTTATCAGCATATTGTTTGTTGATTAGCAGCTCAGCTCTGCTACACTATTTTCACATCAGTGCTTCCTGTAATAGAATGTAACTTAGTTCTGAGAAAGATCCATATAAAAAAGCAGGAAATGCCCTCTGACTTTTTCAGGAGGAAAGTAAAAATGTAAAAAGCTACACTGACTTTAAATTTGAATTTTTTTTAAAAAAATTAATGCAACTCCTTCTAAATTTTTCTTAAAAGATTTCAGAGATTTAGAAGTGATGGAAGCAAATAAAATTCCTCTTTGGCTTAATTCAGAACAAATGTCAGAGTGGTATTCTGGTGAACATGTTGGGCTAGGGCTGATGAGTCCCCGGTTCAAAAGTCTGCTCTCTACCATAGAAATTCATAGGATGATTTTGGTCCAGTCACTTTATCATGGTCCAATCAAACCTACAGGATTATTTTGGAGTGAAATAGGAGGAGACAGTGCTATGTATATCACCTTGAGCTCCTGCAGAAAGGCAAGACAAGATCTAACAAGTATGTAAATAAAGCCAATGAACAGAAAATCTGTTTATTGATTCCTAGATTTATTTTCCTAAAATGTCGTAGAGTGCTTTAAAATGATGCTCATCTGCTGCAGAGACTGGCATAAAGTAAGCCTTTAGATATGTGGGTCTGAAATTGTTGCTTGCTTCCTCTGCTATATTCACCTAATGGGTCTAAATTTAAACAGTAAATATTTAATATATCTGTCAACTCTCTATGTATTCAAAGAGTGGTATTTTGAATTGACAAAAGCTAGCAGTGTGTTAAGAATCTAAGCCTTCCATCTCTAGGATTTCCTTCCACAAATAATCAGAATACCTAAGTATTCTAATTAATACTAAGTAATCCAGTAACCTGGGAAAATAGGGTTCCATATTGTATTTTCCTTTACCTTTATTGTATTTTCACACCAGCTGGCAAATGTGCCACATGGAGCATGAAGCTTTGTCTATAACTAATTTGAATAATATTGATTGGTTCAAATGTTGGACTAAGTTGATGGACAACTTTGCATGAGATGGCTAATAGAGGGCTATAGTTGGTGTCAGTGGACTTTCTCAGCCTTTCCTAGGGGTGGGTGGAGACTGAACATTCGAAAGGAAAATAGGAGATCTTTGGAAAGCAAAGCAAAGCAGTCCCATCTCCCCCCTTCCATACATCTCCAATTGTCCTGAAAAATGGTTGTTGAAATTGGGTGGCTCCATTGTCAAATTGCTTTCCAGAGGCTACTCACTTTTGTTCCCACCTGAAATTTTGAAAAAAAAGTACTGAATTTCAGCATATAGTCTTGTTATTTCAGGACTACATGTATCCATAAACCATAAGTTGTTTATCTCTTAAATTAGAGAATTCAGTCATGGTAGTTTGTAAGTTATGGTTTTATATCAATAAGGTCAGTTTTTTATAATCTAATATCTGAATATGGATTTACCCTGAGGGCCAGTTCAGAAATGTGTATGTTTCATAAGGTTACACTCACTAGTTCAACTATAAGGTAGTCAAGGATCTTGCTTGTTTGCAAAATGGAACTTAGAGAATGGGGTCTAATGCACAGTACATTAAAAAGGGGCAAAACTTTGATTACATGATTGTGGGCATCATCTTTCATTTTTTACCCTGCCTGTAGAGATTCTTTTCCCAATGTCAGAGGTGATATGAGGGGTAAATTAAATCAATAGGAAGCTAGAAGAAGAATTTTGTTGATAAAACTGTCTATTATCTATCTATCTGTCTGTCTCTCTATTTATCTATCATGTGTATGCCACTGAATTCAAAGATGACTCAGTGGTTCACAATAAAAACATTAAAAACATCAATATATATTCAAACAAGTATAGCCATTTATTGATAAAAGTATGTTCCATTTCTATTGTGTAAACAATTGGAAATGGTGATCAATATTTTTATGAACTTTCAAGCGTCTCTATAAATTACACTATCTGGTCATAATTCTAGCAATAAGCCTTTAAATTAAGCAATTATGCTATTATCTACTTGTATTTCAGATAGGTGCATTATAACCAAAAGTGGCTTGCTAAATCCACCTGATGTTTTTAGGGATTCAAACTGGGAATCTCTGACTTGAGTTTCTTTAGCTAGCATTCACTTTGTAACTGGGTTCTCATGATTCAGAGAATCACAGATTAATCAGGCACATGTTGGGTGAATCTACTCTATATGGTTAGCCTCTAATTCAGTGATTTATGAGAACCAGAAAATTGAGTTGAGTAAAATATGGCTCAAGTATCAGTGGGTAAATATGGTATGAAAATACAGCCACAGAGTGCTAACCAAACATCCAAATCCTGAAATACATGGGTCTCTTACTTACTAAAATAAAATAAATCAAAATATTTTCCAGAGGAGCCTCCTAGATTCATGCCAAGGCTTCTGTCCAAAATTGTAGCTCAGAACATTCCTCCGGTAGTGCCAGTATTTTTCCAAGAAACTATGAAACCTATTTAACCATGTAAAATATTTAACCACCATTGTTTCACAAAAGCCATCTGAATTAGATCTTTGTAGTTGTATTTCCCAGGAGGTGAACAGCCTTCAGAAACAGGAGCCTACACAGAAAACATAACTACACATTACACTAATGATGTAATTAAACCTTGAAGCACAGAAATGTGGAGGAGGAATGGCCCAGGAAGGGAACTTTGGCTCCACAGTCCTATGCAACAGGTTGATTCCAATCTCCCATTTTTCTTATAGTTCTTCACTGTATATACACAAATGATTCAGAAGTAAACTCTTAAAGGTTGCAGTTTCGTATATTCTTACTGGAAGTAAGTCTCACTGAAAGGAATAAGACCTGTGCACTCAGTTGCCTCCTTTATAGTACACATAAAGAAAGTCTTATCTATGATCTTGACTTCCTCCAAACTCAAATTCTGAAGTAATTATTATCATCCAATAAAGGAACAGACATTTCCCAATGTCAATACAACACTTTCTCTTTTTAGAAAAAATAGAATAGATAAAACAGATAAACCAGGTGGTCCCTCATATTTTGGAGTATTCACTGACCTATGATATAGCCCTCTGTATGCTATTAAACAGGCAAAAATGTGTGTTGGTCCAGTTTTGAACCTTCTTAAATTATCTTTTCAAATGTTTGTTATCAGAATGATTTGGAAAGTGCTTATTTTATTTCACTGGGTATTTTCTTTGTAGTTTCTGAACAACTGAATACATCCAGCCTTACTAAATGACTACATTTTAAGTTTCTTTTTGTGAAAACCATGTCCAATTCCTGTATTTAGTGTTGTTTTCTGTTGAAGGCTATGAAATATGTAGTTGCAATCTGAAATATGTCTCCTGAGAACTGAAATAGTTGACTCCATTCTCTGAGTTGAGTGGTGTTTACTCTTAGACCAGTGTATGTATGAACATATACTCTGGGATTAAGTCCTATGGAGTTTAAAAGAATTTATTCTGAATAGATATGCACAATATGCTGATAATCATCTGTTAGACTGTGTCCATTTGTACAAGCATGAAAGTTATTCATTTTATAATGATTTCAGTGACTCAGCTTCTGGTCACATAGTGGTAGTTTATGTTCATTTCTTTTCATTACAAGAAAATCCAGACAAAACTAGATAATTGATGTCTGGCTGTCTTTAAGATCATAAGAGGGTGCTAATATAATGGGTTTTTCTAGGAGCCAAGTGGAAGGGAAATAATATTGTTCATGTAAAAAGCTGATTTTCTTCCATAATATTATCCCCCTTTGTTCATGGAGAACAGATGCCAAGATCAGGGAAAGTTTTCTCTGGAATGTAGAAACCGGGAAGTATTAGTAACTGGCTCAATTAGCACATAATAGTAAACCATAATTTAGAGCTATGTGTATGACTAGGAAGCAGTATTTGTGAGCTTCAGGATCTCATGCTCCTCTCTAGCTGAAAACAAACCTCAATTAGTTAAACCAACTTATAACCATGGTTTGACATTGGTTTATTTCATAACTGACGGTCATTAAATAAATTATGACCTTCAATGTGCACAAAATAAAAGGTGACTTTTAATGGAAAGTGTCACTAAACACTGGCAAGGTAGTCCAGGTTGAGTAAAGGAGTGTGAGAAACCAACTTCATGGTAGCTTTGTCCTGCTCTTGACCATAATGCTGAATCATGGTGTGCCTCCTCATTTTTTTGGATAAATGTAGGTTGATTGAATGAATTAAATGTATATAAATAAAGCTGTGGAAATGTGTTAGTTATATGCAAATAAATTAATGAAAAGTAAATGCCACTGATCCAAATATCAATATTATACTTCTAATGAGGGCCACAGAAGTTTCCCATGGCTTTTATTTGTATTTCCTTATTTTATTTCATAATTAAGAGTATATCTTCCAAGAATAGAAGGAAAGGGTCCTGATACTGTGTTTTGATACCATGCAGATCAACATTATCACAAAGACTATGCAATTTTCCTGTATGTACAGAAATCTTATAACTAATTTTCTAACTACAAGTGTATGAAAAACAAAATTGGCATCACTAATGATATTCCTTCTTGAGATAAAAGATAATTCCCAAATGATAGAGCTGGAATAATTGTATTATAAATATTACAGCTTATTTTATTAAGCCAATTCTTGATGCTGCCTAATCCTGATCTTATTTTGCTTAGAATAGAAGTGAGAGATCTCTTGATGGCTACAAATGTCTTGATTAGTCTTAATTATTGTCACCAGCTCAACAATTCCATCCCTCTTCCATCTCATCTCTTGGGGCAATTCAAACTGTTGTGGTTTGCTAATTCATGTCAATGGCTACATCCATGACATAAGAACAGAGCTTGAAGAGCTGTTTACCTGAAGTGTACTTGCAGTTTAGTGTATGCTGTATACACATACATATGTGTGTGTATAGACACAAGTAGTTATACACATGTGAATATGATTTTAAAGTCTGTATGAAAGAATACTGCTTGGCAGTTAAAGTGACCTGTTTTGAGATGTCTTGACTAAAAAAAAAAGTTGCTTCATCTTAGGCTTCCAATTGGAATTCCAGACTAGAATTTGGAAAAATTTAGACTCTGATGGACATTCCTTGATCTACCTCATTGCAGAGGGTTTAAGAACAAGAAGTTAAGTTTTTGTATTTCCCGATATACTTAGTCTGCACTTTGTCATAAGGTATTAACTTAGGCTCTCAACTTCTTATATTGTACAGCTGTTGTTATTTGCGTTTATAATTCACAGTTTCTCTGGTCAGTCCAGAACATTTATATGGGTGTCCTCTAATTTTCTTTGTCTTATAACAACCTTGTAAGGTAGAATGGAATGAGAGAGCAACTGGCACGACATGAGATCTGAAGAGAATATGAGTCTTGGTAAGCGGATACGCTAAATCTGGCAGTTCACTGGACATATGTAGCTGGACATATATATATTTGGAATAATTATAGGAAGTTGAAAGCACTCCACTGGTTTACTGTAATCTTTATAACAATGCTGCAAAATAACTATTACTCCTGTGAAACAAATATCTGACAGTGGACTGATATGATTCTTCTCAAACTAGGAACATCCCTTTTCAACATAAAGCTCAATATTTTCCTTGTTCTCTTGACCATGAAACTAATTCTCAAGTTTGTTTATCATATTGCATTGGTTATTAAGATGACAGATATACCAAGAAATGTATCAGTACAGAGAAGACTTGCAATCTTATTACATGTATGGTGTTCATTTAATGATTTTGTACCTTTTGGACAACTGATTGTGATACTAATACTATGATATTATCCTTGAGCATTATATTATCCCTGAAGTTTACTTTTAATGTCCAAAATTTTTTCATCTTAAATTTAAATTTTTCTGCCTTTTGGTGCCAGGGATAAAAGAATACAAATATAAGTGGATTCATTTTTAACCCTTTGCTAAAGTAGAGTCTGTGTGTGTGTGTTTACATTAACTTAGACTTTGTAATTTCTCCAGTCTTCAAATCTGAATCATGGGAAACTTCTAATCTGGATTATTGCCGGAGGCACAGTGCCATATATCTTAAGCCAAAATCACTACTGAAAAAATAAAAACTTTCAATAGTGCTTTTACACTTGATCACATTCACACGGAAAATGTGGCCTGAGAAATCCCGTTATCCAACACAGATGAGCCCCCATTCCAGTGACCGATGGAAGTACGAGCATTCTATCTCCAGAATCTGTTTTCTTCCATCTTGTTTCATCGCCTTCTGAACAAGTCCAGAGAAATTACTAAAATCACTTTTCCCCATTATGATTGCAATTGGATCTTTATTTAGTTTGTTTTGACTGCTGCGTGGGCCTTCCCCCCATTTTAGACGGTTTATTTTTAGCTTTTGTTGCTATGGAAACGCATGACATTGGGACCACGCTAGTCACAGATCAAGACAACAGACGCAATCTTCTCATTCTGTTTCCTGATTGAAAATATGCTTTAAAATATTAACCTTTTCCTATTCCAGTGGGTGGATCGGAAAGCTGCTATAGTCCTTGCTATCTGAAGAGTTGATGTTTATAAAAGTGGGAGAAATTAAAGATCCCTTTATTTGGCATAGCCTCCTGTGTGCCATGCTCTGAAATATGTTCCTCATCATCATCCGAGTCCCACTCCTTCTGTAACTAAAACAACACAATCTCTCCACTCGGCTTGAGGCAAAGGGCAAAGCATTCTGGGTTACAACCAAAGGTATCCTAACATGTTGCTTGCAAGCAGAACATGGGGCAATACCCTCTTCCATCATCGTTCTTAAGCTGACACTATGCTGAAGGAATACTCCCTGTTTTTCAAGGAAACAGTCTCTGATGCACTAAAATGTGTAACCTTTCATTGCCCAATCCTCCACGAATTGTTCTCTCTCCTTTGAAAATCAGTTTATTCAGTGCCCATTAGGCATATCTAATAACAGCATTTATCAGTGGAAATAATCTATTGTATAAAGTACTACTAAAAAGGGCACAGTGGCTGAGCGATTAAGATGCTGGACTTGTTGACAGCCTGAGTACAAGACCGAGGCAACACATAATGGGATGAGCTTCTATTACTTGCTCCAGCTCCTATCAACCTAGCAGTTCGAAAGCATGCAAAATGTAAGAAGATAAATTTGTTGTTCAGTCGTGCAGTCGTGTCCGACTCTTCGCAACCCCATGGACTGCATTACGCCAGGCCCCCCTGTCTT
>JANHZU010001730.1:43725-55028 GCA_032468055.1 Acrochordus granulatus
ATCAAGAATAGAGAAATGGGAATCTCTGTTCTATATCACCTCTCACAATCTTATGTTTTATTAACAGCCATGATTTCATTGGAGAGTTTACAACCAGCTATAGAGAACTGGCACGAGGACAAAGCCAGTTTAATGTCTATGAGGTGAGTAGCTCCTTGAGGTGCCCCCCAACATCCAAAATTAATTGATATTGATGGGTGACTGAAAAAAAAACTCTTGAAATGATTTAACAAATTCCTGAGCAAACAGCCAGATTCTAAGACACAGTGGTCCATTCTGTAAGACCCTTGCATTCTGCGGTGCTTTGATTAAAACTGTTGTGATCAACTTGATTTGAAAGAACTACAACAATCCTTGAACTGTATTTTTGTGATTGTTAGAACCTTTCCCATCAAAATAACTAAACTGAGCTGTATTGTTTCCTGCCATTTTAAGGTGTGAAATTGTAGAAAATTGTAACATAAGCCTTATGTAAGGCTTATGTGTTTAGGTACATCAGCATGGAGGTGGCTAACGGATTAAGCTAATCACACCTTCCCCCACATATACCCCACCCTGCCTGGTTAATTTTAAATTATTTTAAAGTAATTTCGGTAGTCATATCTATGGTTTTAATCTGTTTTATTGTGAGCCACGGAGAGTCGTTTTCTGAATTCAGCAGCATATAAAAATAAAATAGGCTGAACCTATTTTTTTAGAATGGCAAAACAAAAATCCACCCCCCCTCCCAAGTACAGCATCCTTTCCCAGTCTTCGGTTCTCAAGATACATTGGACTAGTCCCATACTCAGGAGTTTTTGTTGGGCAACTGGTTGAGAAGGTTGTGTTCGGAAATTCCAGCCTAAGTTCCATTTATATGTGTCAGAATTATATAAGACCACTATTAATTCAGGAAGGTTTATGTAGACTCTGATCTTAAATATCTTAATAATAATTCAGCACCAAAGGCATACTTTAGCTTCCCAATTTATAGGAAGTTGTATCCAAAGCCTGGTAAAATATTTTCGTACTGTAAAAGAAGAAAGATCAAAAATCTCTATCCCCCAAGCAGATAAAATACAAAGCAAATAAGAATAATTTCTTGCACTTTCATGACATTCACCTTGAGGCAGTTGCTTCAAACTACGTAATAATATTCCTGTCCCATCAGAAAATACTGCCCCAGTGAGGCAACATGTCATTATTTTATTTCAATCTCAAGTTTGAACTCTCCAAAACTTTTCAACTTCCTGGCTGGGGTTAATGCAGGCTGGAGATGGTAGTAGTTGCAGAGAAAGAATCAAACTGAGGAAGTCAGATCCATTTTCCATTCAGTCAATTCTCAGACTTGCTGGAAAAGTCTCGTTCTTGGTGAGGACTTTTTTTTCTCGAAATGGTCTGCCATTGTCTCCTTCCTAGGTCTAAGAGAAGGTGACTAGCCCAAAGTCATCCAGCTAGATCCATGCCTAAGGTGGGACAGAACTCAGGATCCCTGAACTTCTAGCCTGATGCTTTAACTACTGAACCAAACTTGCTGTCATTAACAAATCTTAATAGTTATCATTGATTCCTCTTAATTCCTGGAACTGTCACATGAATTCTTCTCTCCCATGAATTTGATTCTGATCCCAACATAGAGATACTCTCTTACCTCTCATAGTCTATTTTAAGGCTTGTTTTATACCACAACCACTCTTTCCTTTTCAATGCATCATGTTTCAATGTAATTTTCTCCTCTGGTAGGGAAAAAAAATCCTATGTATAAATCTTTCAAAAGCCATCTAGAAACCATTTACTCAGAAATACTGAGGCTTTCAGCCAATGGAGTAATGCTATATTTCATAATGCTGTACTTCTTCATATTTTCTAAAGGCTATTGCCTGAATTCTGATGTCCATAAGACAGATGACATTTAGCAAGGGATGAAATGTTCTTCTGGTACATTAACCAGATTTTCAAAAGTTGGTGCCTCCAGAATTGTTGGGCTAAAACAAATGGAATTTTGTAGCCTTATGGATCATACTTGGCCCCTAAAACATGCATGCATACACGTCTTGTATTTATAGAAGCAATATTTTCTTCAGTTTTTAAGTTGGGGGAAACAAAACCCTTGATTCTTCCAAATCTGCCTATTTTAGTAAAGTCAGTTTCAGGCCACAGCTCCTCCATACTGTATTAGCAGCTTTCACTAGGTAGAAGCAAATAAAATATTTACAATCATGTATTCACATGGAGAGTATTCTCTGAAATATGCTCCAAGAACAAGAGAATATGCATGTGTTATTTTAGGTGAAAATGAATTAAATGCAGTAAAAATGAACAATAACTTTATTGCCTGATTTACATCTTTACACTAAAGCCCTTCTGCTTCTACATTACCAAGAGGTGCATCTGCTTTAGGACTAAACTGGTCATCTTATTTAATATGATCCTTTTGTAGTAAAAACTGTCACTTGATAGGCATTGCCAACCACAATGTAATGCTAATATCTCAGTAAAAACATAAATAAGGAATTGCTAGCCTGAGAGGGAGAGAAGTAATTTGAGCCAGATTATTTGCAGTCTCATAATTATATTGAATTGGCTGTTTGACTGTTGTTCACTCCAGCTATAGGATCACATCTCTATGCCATATTCCTCCCTTAGGGAAAGCCACTTGAAAGAAGTTAACTTTATATCTTGAAATATCTACAGCATATGTTAATTTCTGTCTCAATTTGCTCAACAGTTCAAGAAACTAAAGTGGGTTCTTTTCTCTCTCTTTCTGTCTCCCTCTCTTTTAGTTTTTATAGATAGGGGTGGGGTTTGTCAAATATTTAAATTCACAATGATGTTTCCACACTCATAATTATTTCTCTGATCTAAAAACTTTCAGTCTTTTCATCCTGAATATCCCACTCTTTGGAATGGGATTACCAAGTTTTATGCAACATTTCAGTTGCACTCCCAGCATTGAGTTGCCTGTTCTATTTTTATCCTATTGCCTGATCTTCCCAAACAAAGAGTTTGCCTTTTTTATTTTTGGGATTGCATGCTGAGGTGATGTGGACTTTTTTTTTTTTGAGCTTTCCACCACCAGCAAAATACCTCTTTTCTGATGAATTGTTAGAGCTTAGACTTGGCTTTTCTGTAGATGTGGCTATGAACTCTGTTTTCCTATTCAGTTTGAAGAAGTTGCTTTGACCGTTGTTACAGTCAATTGTATTTTCACCATCTTGAATAATTTCTCTGCAAACCTGGCCAACCTCCTGACTCCAGATCATTGATGAATAAAATGCACATCATGGGCAAAGGGGTATGGGGGAGAGAAGTGGGGAGGTCATCACTTGTTCCATTGTGAAAATTACAGTATATATAATTCTCCCTTCAATTCCATTTCATGCACGAAAGTTCATTTTCTTATGACATGACATCTGGGTTTTCCCAGGAATCTTTGGAAAAAGCTTTCATCAAAAATTGCTTCTAAGTTGAAGACTTATCTATATAATATTTGGTAAAAGCTCTGATGATGTTACATAACTGGCATAATTTGTGTGATAGTATCATGATATGCACAAATGTCTATGCATATCTACATCACTCTTGAAAGTACTGAGCCTTAAATAGCACTGAACAAGAGCTAAGAGGCTGGAACTAGATTTGACTGAGTTCACACAATGCCAGACGCACTGAGTAGACCAGATCATAAAATCAATTCCACAAGATGACTAAAACTGCTTTTATTGGGATGATTATTATATCAGAACCTTGCAACTCTTTAAGTACCTCCTCCTCCTCATAGTGATTGGAGAAGTACTTCTGAATGTTATTTGGATGTTCTAGACTTAAAAGATATTTAGACCCCTTTTCCTAGGCAATTTTTTTAGTATTTAGTATTTCTTCCATACTCTCTATATAACAAGCTAAACCACTATTAGCATGAATCCTGCCATTATACCTTGTTAACTAACAGTGAGTGATGAATGATTTAATATTCAATGTAAATCCAACAAATTATTTTTAAAAATCACAGCTTGGCAAGGCATGTGATTTCAGCCAATAGCGTTTGTGGCCTGTCATTAGCTCAAGTTATAAGGCACATTGATTGTGTCTTTCTGTTTAAGTTGAAGATCTAACTTCACCAACAAATGGCAAAGCTGAAGTGAAAAGTGGAGCTGCAGTAATGTGCATGCCCTCAAATGAGGCCAGTTACTTCAGAGCCCGGAGTTCCTCCTATTACCAATCATTTTTTGCATAATAGATGTATTTTGCTCAGCAGTTCAGCTGTAATAGTATCTAATGTGACAGTTCTAGGCCAGTTTCTCATATGACTGGCCTGTCTGGGCACAGGAAGATTTCAGATGCTCCTTTCAAAGAACCTAGCTTTTCTTCTCAGGAAAAAAATCGGGAGGAGGAGAAGAAAACAGAGATGAAAAATTTGTGGTTTGTATAATTCAAAGTCTGTTCTTCTAGAGGGCAGAATGTCATGAAATTGGAAAAGGAATCTGTATTTCTTTTCATAGTGACAATAAGAAAGACTTTCTGTTTGGTAACAGACAATAAAAAACAAATTTGATGTGTTGTCTTATTCTTTTTCAAAGAATGAAGGAACTGTTCTCTCTTCATGCTCTATATAAGATCAGTCTTGAGGTACCAATGAGGGAATCTGTAATTTTCAAAATATTGCTCACTATAAGTCCTTTTAGCCCTCACCATTGGCCACATTGACTGACGTTGCTGGGTATTAAAATTTAGCAAGAGCTCCTAGAAGTTTACCAACCCTGCAATAACTCAACTTTCCTTCATCTGTAGTAATTTTATTGTTATAATCCAACCCATATGAGAGGCATCCAGTTGGGGCAGGTTTTTATCCAAGATGGGATTGACCTTTTGCATCTTCCATATATATAGTTGTTCTTTTGCTCAAAATCTTAACATAAATTACCCTGATGAGCCTGATCTAGATTTAAAAAGAAAATATGGAAGACATCAAATACAAAAATGAAAAAAGTACTTCTGAGAAATCATGGATTGGCCTACTGCATTTTATGGCTGTCTTTTGGAAGGACTAAACTGCCAATGAGAAAATGTTCTAAGTCTTGAACTGCTATTGGTTCATAAGGAATTCTTTAGATCTCATGATTCTTATCTATCATGAAAAGACTTAGTACACATCTAAGCTGCTCTTTTTAAGTTCTTATTTTTAGAAATATCTCTTTGTTTCTTTAATAAAAACAAATCCTAAATACAGTTGGTTCCACAAGGCACTTGTGGATGTGAATTAACTAAGTTACATGGAGTTGGTGACCTATGAATGCCAGTTTTTAGCTTGCACATTCACAGTATTTCCATTCATTTTCCCTATCCCCATTTAAAGCCACAACTGTATTATGGATTAGTGAATCCCACCATTATTCATGGATTAGTGAATGTATCCATACATTCATGGATTTGTGAATTTGTAGCCTTGACTTACCCACCATTCCACTATACATTTTTTGAAATCCAGTAGGGCTATATAAAAGCATTTGAAATGGGCAGTTCAAAAAGTAACTAGTATGAATGAAGCATTCCTCACTGAAGTTTTGGAAGAGCCACATTATTTTAAAGCTTCATGTGTCTGCTTTAGGGTTTTTCCCAGTTGTCTGTATGTGTACATTTATATCCAGACCATGCATTTGCTGGGATTTTCAGTGAAGTGTGGTGGTTGCACATGGATATATATGTGCTGTGGTAAGCCTTCAAAGTCATCACACAAACCTAAAGTTTGCATCCATTTTAGGCTTAAAACAGGTGTTTTGCTCGCACCAATGTGGCTTGCAAAACCACCACTTTCAAATGATTTGCACAGCCTGAGTATGCAGTGAATAGTTCAATACACACAGCTACACCATGATTGGTATAAAAATGTTGCGTGGCAGCTTTATTTTCAAATTTCTTTTCTAAAGATCCTTCAAAACTGGATTTATCTGACATTTGTGTTTCCAATTTTTAAGTCTCCTTTCATGTATTGAAATACTGTATGGTAAGTAGCAAAACTACTACCTCAAAATGGTTAATTTGGAATTTGGTAACTGGAATTAGAGTTTAATTCTGAAATAGGTTATTTTAAACTTGAACTGTCATACTTCAATAAACTTCTATCTGAAAAAAATAAATTGATACACTTCCTATGGTAATTTACAGTATATATTACACAATATACAGTATTTACTTTGCATTTTCAATTACTTTTTATGAAATTCAAATAATTTTCTATTCTGTAACTGCATTTGTATGGATTATATCCTGGGAGACATTTCTGATTTGGAACAGAAGGTTGGTTTGATTGTCAGGTCTGTACTGCTGATGCTGTGTTGTTGAATGTGGTAAGGGATGGATAAATAGGAGGACTCCTCCTGAAATCTACTGTAATTTCCATTTTTAAGTGTATTCACAATAACCTCCATCTCTAATGAGGCCAATCATTGTTGTGTCATCTGCAAATTTCACAAATTTGACAGAAGGGTCTCCAGAGGTGCAGTCATTGGCATACAGGGAAGAGAGAGAGAGAGCACACAACCTTGAGGAGTGCCAGTACTAATTGTCCAAGTATTGGATGTAATTTTCCGTAGCCTCACCCGTTGCTTCCTGTCTGACAGAAAACTGGTTATCCCCTTACAGGTATGAGCAGACACAGTGAGCTGGGTCAGTTTGTAGTGAAGAATGTCTGGGATGATGGTGTTAAATGTTGAGCTGAAGTCTACAAAAGGGACTTCTGCATAGGTCTTTAGAGAGTCAAGGTGTTGCAGGATATAATGCAGTGACACATATTGATAGCATCATCTGCTGACCTGTTTGCCTGATAGGCAAACTACAGAGGGTCTAAACAGCAGATCTGTGATTGCTTTCAGATGGGTCAGTGCCAGCCTTTCGAAGGTCTTCATAACTACAAGTAAATAAATAAAGTAAATTTAACTACAGATGTTAAAATTACTGGTCTGTTGTCATTCAGCCTGCTGGTGGAGGTTTTCTTAGGAACAGGGATGATAATAAAATGCTTGACAAATGAAGGTACATAGCAGAGCTCTAGTGATCTGTTGAAGATCTGTGTGAAAACAGGGGCCAAGTGTGTTGCACGGGTTTTCAGACAATAAGTGTCACTCGATCTGGTGCTTTCCTGATTTTTTGTTTTTGGAGGATATTCCACACATCTTTTTCTTGAATCACCAAAGATAGTAGCCCAGAAGAACATAAGGAGAGGAGAGCCCAGAAAGAGAGATGGATGTGGTTGTAGAGGAAGTGTTTAGGGGGGGCTTTGGTTTAAGCCTCTGCTCTTTGCACTGCTGAAACAAAACTCTAGCACATACAACTAAAGCAGAAGCCAGATGATTTGCAAATGAAGTTGTTTACAGTATATCCACATTTTGTTCTCTCTTCCTTTCAGTCGTAGACTTCTTTTTTGTTTAAATAGAATTTGTAAACTCCTTGGGGCAGTGTTACATTTTTTATTTTGCTTTCTGATATCTCTCTACAAAGTGTCATGTATAAAAATGGAATTAGTATAAATAAATACCAGGAGTGCATCTGCTGCTTCTACAATGTACAACTGGCTAGGCCAGACAGATGTTTCATAGAGATGTTTATATTGGCATCATTTTTTTTCTTTCTCTCAGGTGGTCAATCCCAAAAAGAAAATGAAGAAAAAGAAATACTCTAATTCAGGAACAGTGAGTAATATTATGATAAATATTCCTTATTAAAATATTTCCCCGACATGTCATCTGGGTAATTTTTTTTTTGAGCCTCAACAATAGGAAGTCACTCGGTAGCAAATAGCAGATGTTGATGTAAACTGAACAGCAAATAATATGTGACTACCAGTGTTGCTGGTCCCAGCAATTATATTATACATACCAGCCAGAGCAATGACCAGTCCAGAACATTTGGTTTTCAGTCCTGCATCTAAGATTCTATAATTAAAATAGTAGAAAGTAGTGCAGTCTGATTTTCATCAAAGCCAGATACAGCTCTATTTACTCTGTGTTAACACAAAGATTGTTAAGTAGTTGTTAAATCCAGCTGATGCCTCTGGCATAACATATTATGACAACTTGCTCTTTGCTCCTTGTCCCTAGGAGAAAATGATTAAATTGGTACAATATGTAAGGAGGGGCCGTAGTGATAAACCCCGTTCAGATCAGGTTATTCAAGCTTCAGTTCCCATTATGAACCAACTGGACCAGGAAGACTCTTGTCTGAAACACTGGTGAACCACTGTTAATAACAGTATTCCTGAATTCAGTGGCTCAGTGGTATGACTCAATGTATTCCATGTGAGTATATGAGTACTGTGACAATATGGCCTTTATTATAAAGAACAGTCCTTTATTTCAGAAAGCTGTCCCTTAGATTTATTTATTTTTTCAAAAACTCATCTTTAATCTTTATTTTGGTTGTTTAAATTTTTACTGTACAATCGTTCCACTTAATGCACAGTCTTTCACATTCATGTGAAAAATTTGAAAATTGAATTACCTTTTAAAATACAGTAAATTTATATATACTGTTTGACTATAGATATTTTTATTAGAATGTGCATTTTTGTAAATTTGACCCTTTTTCAGATTTATTCTTTAGTTTTTCCAAGAAAATATGGTTAAAGTATTTATGAGAGTTTCTCCAGTGGATGTTATTAAGTAACTATCACTACTATTCTGTTCTTGTGAATTTCAGTTCAAATCTTTAACAGAGAAATTTTTTTTTCTGGATTTTTTCAATTCAAATAGGGTAATCTTAGAAAACAGGGCTGTGTTGGACTGCCCATTGCTGAAAGTCAGTAGACTGAAGATAGGGTGGCCTTGGACAAGACTGCAAACCATCATTAGCATCAGATCTCCTGCATCACGTATCAACTACTTCATGGTCCTTTGTTGACATTAATTCTGTTTTTTCCTTTTCCAGGTAACATTGCTCTCATTTGCTACAGAATCAGAACATACATTTCTTGACTACATCAAAGGAGGGTGAGTGGTCTTTCTTTCTAAAACACTGAAACAACATGGGAAATAGTTTAAACCTGAGTTTAAAGCTGTTGTCTAATTGAAATTCGGCTATTAGCCGAAACAAATACAGTAAATAGGAGATTTAATAAATCATGTAAATGACTGCTGTTAGTTTGCTCTTCCCTTTCAAAGATCTTTTTAAAAAGTCATAGCTTTGTATGATTTCTGAAACCAAAAATAGGTTAAAAATGTGCAGACTAAAACTAATCCTACTTTGTTTTAAAACAAGTAGTTAAGCAAGTTTGTTTGAGAATGCATAATTATAATTCTAGGTTCAAACATTCTCCGTGGCAAGCTACAGCCAGCTATAGATTTAATGGGTCTGGCACCCTGTTTATATCCCTAAAATATCCAAAAATTCTCCTGCCAAAACAGGCAAGCAAAATGATAACTTTTCAGTTGTGTGATTCACACATGAAAATACCTAAAGAAGCAATGGAAAAGGTTTTCCAAGCCTCCAGAAAGCCAAATATTTCCCATTAAAATTCTCCAAAATGTTCAGAAGATTGACCAGGATTAAGCTATGAAAAGATGGCATCGAAATAGCCGAACTTTAGCAGTATGATTTTCAACTGAAAAAAGAGAAACAGGGAAGGGAATGCAAACAGAGAGTTCCAGCATTGTAAAATGCTTCCATTTCCACTTTGAGCCATCAACCTAATTCACACCCACAAAAGAAAACAAAACAGGCCAAGATTTTTATTTCCAGTTCCTCTGATGATGCTGTTGGCATCACTGGGGTTGTGGTCTAAAGATCAGAATAAACCTCCTTTTGCTTACTTTATTTACCCAAAGAGAAAAAACAAATAGAAGGGATCAAGCTTACGTTAACATGATTCTTGTACATGTAATTATTTAATAATTATCCTGATTTGAGATGATGGGAAAAGAGGTAATTCTTGCATTTCATTATAAGATTAGAGACTGATTATCATACGATTTAACCAACACCATGAAACATTGGGCTGGTAGGATAGTGTTAAAGACACACAAGAGTTCAATTTTAGTTGAGTGATAATTGGACTCCTCCAATTCTGAGAATGCCCAAATAGTGTAGCTTCCTGGTTGAATGTCTCCATACTATGGGAAGTATTCCCATTTTGTTTCAAGATGAAGTTTAGCTTGTATCTAAGTGACCAAATCAGGAAATATGCTGCAACTCTCTGATGTAAGCTAATGATTTGCTATTTTCTTGCAAATATCCAATTCTAAAATGCCATAGAAAAGCAACAATTGAATTTATAATTTAAAACTTCACATATTTTCAATTTATTTATTTGTATCCTGCCTTTATTATTTTGACAATCAACTCAAGCACACACACTTTCCTTCTCCTATTTTCCCCACAAGAGCAACCCTGTGAGGATGGGCTGAGAGAGAGTGACTGGCACAAAGTCATCCAGCTGCCTTTCACAGCTAAGGGAGGATTAGAATTTAGGCCTCCCACTTGCTAATCTGTTAGCTTAACCACTAGACCAAACTAGTCAACTATATATGCCTATACAATTAAAATCTAGGCAAAGTTTATTGAGCTCATGTATCAAATGCATCTCTATAATGTCATATTGAATTAACATTTTTCTACCATCTTTCCAAAAAGCTTAGTGCATGGGATTTTATGATAATAAAATGGAAAGTGAAATAGATAGATTGCCCTCATTATGTGAGTGTAAAAGTGGCTTTCTCTTCTAATTTGCATTGTGTTTATTTGCACCATCAGACATTGAATTACTGATAAATTATTCAAATGAACACTGGAAAGAAAATTGTTGGGTACAGAAGATCTGAAATCATGCCCAACTTATTTTTTAGAAAGTGGAATTGTTACACAAGAAAGTCAAAATAAAGCTATTGAAAACACATTGGGTTGGATCTAGATTTTTCCATGAATAGAGAATGCCTGGTAAAAAGGCTTCTTAGACTGATGTTAATGGCTTCAAGATATAAAATGACGCAAACAAAGGCAAGAGGATCTGTTTGTATTTGGGACAACATGGGAGGATATAACAGAGCTTTTGGTCCAGTGCCTAATGTATTAGACCTAAGAATAACAACTTAACTTGCGTAAAATGGACATTGGGGGAGACCCTTAAAACATAAGCTAACAGAAGATTAAAGATATGTAAAAAATTAGGAATCAGGTACATCAAGAGAGGCTTAGTCAGTTTTCTAATAATAATAATAACTATAAGGTAAAGGTTCCTTTATTTTCAGTGTATATTACGAAGCAGAGACATCCCCTTGCCGACAAAGGTCCGCATAGTCAAGGCTATGGTTTTCCCAGTCGTAATGTACGGCTGT
>JANHZU010001730.1:62969-74702 GCA_032468055.1 Acrochordus granulatus
GTAGAGTTGCCTCTTGGGTTGTTGGAAAAAAATCTTATTCTACGAAAATGTTATAAACATAAATTCTTGCGATAAGAATAACATTAGAAGAAAAAGGGAAATAAAGATGAGAAAATAGAGTTTGAAACAACTCTGGATTTCATTTTTCTCAAAAGTTCTAGATTAAATAATCTACAATTTACCTGCCTAAAAATATTATTGTGATTGTTTTTTTTTCAGGACACAGATCAATTTTACAGTGGCCATTGATTTCACAGCTTCTAATGGTAAGTTTTGATGTATTCATTTTTGTTGGCATGTTTTGTATTTAATTTGTTATTTGCTTATACAATTTATTAGTGTTTAAAAAAATAAAATGGAAGCATTATACTGTTATTAAAGTCATTAAATCTTAAACCAAAGCATATTGCATAAAAGTGCCCATTATGTTCAGTGGTAGTTTTCCCCAGGAAGGCATTCATTAGATCATAACCTAAGGTGACCTCAGAAAAGAGGTTATAGAATATGTTGGCCTTCTCCCTCTCCTCTCAAGGGAGCAATCCAATCTTGCATGCCTCTTCTTATCCCATGGAAACTTCTGAAGCTGTTTCTTCTTTAATTCTGAGCTTTGTAATATAAAGTCAGATTAGTTTGCTTGCCCAGTAAAGTTGGGTGGATTTTATTAGCAAAATATTTCATGCTAGAAGCAAGATCCAGATAGGAACCCTGGAAAGGTGTGGTGAGATTATAAGGAAAAAGGCAAAATTAGCTTCTCTCATTTTTGCTGTAAAAATCAGTTTCAGTTCACTTTAAATAGAAATGTGGTTTCCTGTTCTACTGATTTTTTTAAAAACACATTTGTATGCCGCCAGTTTCTGAAGACTCCTGGCAGCTTACATAGATTAGTAATTATGCAATTTTTGTGTAACTAACCCTGCACCCCGCTGGCTGGCAATGTTGCATCCAGGCATCTCCGCAGTTCCTGCTCCGCCCCTGGCAGGAGGGTCATCTGACTCGCCGCTCAACTCTCGCAGCTCTACTTGCCTATTCCCACTGTAGCCAGCCAGCTCCCACCAAAGTGGGATTTTAGTGAAATGGGTTCATGGACAAAAAAATAGAAGAGAAATATGTGAATGTGAGTCTTGGAAAATACAGCCAAGAACGTTCCTTATTTTAGCTGCATAAAGAAGCAAATGCTATCTTTGGTTGTTGTTCAGTCACTCAGTCATATCTAATTCTTTGCGACCCTGTGGACTGCAGTATGCCAGGCTTCCCTGTCCTGCACTGATTCTCAGAATTTGCCCAAATCCATGCCCATCATGTACACAATGTTATCTAACCATCTCATCTTCTGCCATCTCCTCCTTTTGCCTTCAATCTTTCTAATGAATCCTCTCTTCACATTAGTTAGCCAAAGTATTTGAGCTTCAGCTTCAGTATCTGTCCTTCCAATGAACAGACTGACTTGATTTCATTTAGGATTGACTGGTTTGATCTCCTTGCAGTCCAAGGGACTCTCAAGAGTCTTATCTAATGAGTCCTCTCTTCACATTATGTGGCCAAAGTACTTGAGCTTTTCAGCTTCAATATCTATCCCTCCAATGAGCAATCAGGGTTGATTTCCTATAGGAGTGACTGGTTTGATCACCTTGCCGTCCAAGGTACCCTCAGTAGTCTTCTCCAGCACCACAATTTGAAGGCATCAGTTCTTCAGTGCTCAGCCTTCCTTATGGTCCAGCTCCCACAGCCACATATTACTACCAGGAAAACCATAGCATTGACTATGGTTGTTGGCAAGATGATGTCTCTGCTTCTTACTACGCTGTCTAGGTTTGCCATAGTTTTCCTCCCAAGGAGCAAGCATCTTTTAATTTCATGGCTGCAGTCACTGTCTGCAGTGATCTTGGAACCAAAGAAAGTAAAATTGTTTTACTTTCATTGTTTCTATTTCTTCCCCTTCTATTTGACAGGAAGTGATGGGATTGAATGCCATGATCTTAGTTTTTTTTAATGTTGAGTTTCAAGCCAGCTTTTGCACTCTCTTTCACCTCATCAAGAAGCCCTTTAGTTCCTCATCACTTTCTGCCATTAGAGTAGATTGTCTGCATATTTGAGGTTATTAATATTTCTCCTGGCAATCTTAATTCTAGCTTGTGATTCATCCATCCCGGCATTTTGCTTGATGTATTCTGCATGTAAATTATATAAGCAGGGTGACAATATATAGCCCTGTTGTACTCCTTTCCCAATTTGGAACCAATCCACATCCGGTTCTAACCATTGCTTCTTGACCCACATACAGGCTTTTCAAGAGACAAATAAGGTGGACTGATATCTCGTTTAGAATTTGCCATAGTTTGTTGTGATGTACACATTCAAAGTCAATGAAGCAGAAGCAGATGTTTTTCTGGAACTCCCTTGTTTTCTCCATGATTCAGTGAATGTTGGCAATTTGATCTCTAGTTCCTCTGCCTCTTTGAAACCCAGTTTGTACATCTTGGTAGTTCTTGGTTCACATACTGCTGAAGCTTAACTTATAGTATTTTGAGCATAACCTTGCTAGCATGTGAAATGAGCACAATTCTATGATTGTTTGAACATTCTTTGGCACTGCCCTTCTTTGGGATTGGAACATAAATTGATCTTTTCCAATCCTATGGCCATTGTTGAGCTTTCCAAATTTGCTGCCATACTGAGTACAGCACTTTAATAGCTTGGCCTTATTTATTTTCCTGGGCTTCTACTATCTTTTTTTCTTCCTAAGAAAGTTGGTAATATGAAAATGATATAACAACTGCAGTGTAAAAACTATTTTACTTGTAATGTCTGAAGGCAACTCTGAAAATAACTGTAGGTTACTGTAGAGAGTATATGATAATTCAAGTATATAACGTGTGTGTAATTGGCCTGATGTGTTTTAATTGTTTAGAATTCATATGTGGCCTTGCATAATATTGAAATCAGTAGGATATGCACAGTAGAGCAATATAAATGAATAACAGATTCAATACTAACTCAAATTGCAATGCAAATTCCAGTTTCTGTATTTAAAATATAGTATCCTTTCAGTACTTAAAATACCAATTACTGAAGTGCTTGAGAGGATTAAAATGTCATGATTGCCAGTTCTGAAAGATAATATAATAGCATCAGGTGAAGCTCCTTTGGGAGAGGTTCATAATTAAGGCACTCCAGATAAAGCGGCTGTTTCTTTTGTTGATTTTAAGCAAACTTCATCAATGCAGCTGGCTCCCAGGCAGTGCACACCAATGGCTGTTCCTTCTCTTTCTCTGATTATTTTTCTTTCTCTCATTTTCTGCAGGCAATCCTTCTCAGTCTACTTCCCTCCATTATATGAATCCATACCAGCTCAATGCATACGCTATGGCACTGAAAGCTGTTGGGGAGATCATCCAGGACTATGACAGTGATAAAATGTTCCCAGCACTTGGGTTTGGAGCCAAGATACCCCCTGATGGGCGTGTGTCTCATGAGTTCCCCTTGGTACTAACACTTCTCTTTGAGTCACACCAGCATTCAAAAACAGCTCCTGAGGGACACTTTGCTTCAAATCAGATCAAGTGTCAGACAGAGGAGTCCAGCATGTCACATTTTGAGATGCCTTTTTTGGTGGGAGCAAAATGCCATGTAATCCTGTCACAGAGGCTTTGCTTCTTTGACAGTAGAATCAATGAATCTGAACTGCAATTCTAAACACAATGACTAGGGAATAACCCATTTCTTCACTGCTTATTTGTTCTTGCTCCTGGATAAAATGAATAGGCTGACACTGTGTAGTCTTGCTTGTCATGGCCTGGTTCTTCAAGGAGCTTGGAAGAATCAGGCCTTGGAAGAATCAAGCCTTAGCTGAGTATTGTAGTTCGGCAGTATCTGGAGGTCAGAGATTCTCTACATCTGAGCTTAAGCTTTGAGGTTTATAGTAACAAAAGAAGCAACATGATTTGGGACCTTTTTAAATGTTGCTGTCTTTAAAATCAGCATGAACCCTAGATCAAAGAGAAGAAGAATGTCTTTGCCACCAACCCTTTAAACTCTTGAGAGGCAATTTCATTTGCATCTGCTTAATCTGTACATTCAGAGGGAGTCCCTCATTCATTTAAGGATCCAGCCATGCATTACTTAGATATAGCTAGTAGTTTTGTCTTTTCATATTCCATATGCAAAAATACATATGTGGTATAAACTAGCATACGGGGAGGGAGGTAAAATACACATTGCAAGACATACATCCAGTCATGGATCAAGGCTGCAGTAGAGGCCATAAAGGTAAAGCTCCTAATTTGTCTCAGTAAAATTCTGATCTGAAGCAATCACACACTCTTTAAGAAGGAAGCCAAGCGGCTCAACTGTCTTAGCATAATTTTTTATAACTGTGTCTTTAAAGGAAACCTTATTCATGGATAACTGTCCTGATGCCTAGCATTTTTATTTTTGTGGTTGCACATTATTAGCTGAAAGGGATGTTTAGAGACAGGTAGAAAGATTAAAGCAGCCAAAGGAAGATGATTAAGATGCAGCCTCTGCCTGGAGATTCCCTTTAGTTGTGTCTCCATTTCTTTGTTGCAGAATGGCAACTCTGACAATCCTCACTGTAGTGGAATAGAAGGAATCCTTGAAGCATATCACCAGAGCCTCAAGACTGTGCAGCTCTATGGCCCAACTAACTTTGCACCAGTGGTTAACCATGTGGCTGGGTAGGTCCACGCAAGTATAAGTATTTCATAAAGCATGATAATAAAAGCTTCTTGCCAGCTTTCATAAAGCAGGTACACAAATTCATACCATTCATTTTTGGAGCTAAAAACCACATAAACTGACAGTTTCAGTGGATTTGCATGTTGTATTTCTTCAGATTGCAATACAGAAGGGAATATAGTCAAGTGACAGAACACATCCTATATTCACAAAAAAGGAAGACACCTTTGAATTGGAAATGATCACAGATGCACATACTTTTATCAGAAGCCAAGCCACATTCCAAAAAAAACCAAGTGGGTCATATGGAGTGTACAATGGCTATGATATGCAGTTTGATAAGGCAAGAGATTTGACTATGACCAGGGCAGGTATCACTGTCCTCCCTTTCAGATCACATATCATCTGCTTCTAAACAAAGACCAAGTCAAACATGCCCACCCAAACATATTGTGTCCCATTTTCATGTGAACATGAATTGTCTCAGAATCCACAAACTGTACTGGACTATCCCCCAGGGCATTTAGAGTTGAAATCACCCAAGATGTCTTGGGAACTCCAACATCGGTCCCAAGACAACATCCAGGAATCAGTGGAGGGCTGGTGTTCAGCATTTACATGGTCCATACCCCATCAGCAGCCCAAGTTTGTCTTTGCTACATAATTCCATACAAAGATGTCCTGGTGTTCCTCATCACTGCGAGCATCTCACAAACTATCACAGCCTTCGCCCCATTCCCCAGCAACACATTTCAGTATTTGAAATGCAGGTGGGCGCATTTCTGATGGCCAAATGGATGGATGGAGATACACAGAGAGAGTATGTTGTAGATAGATCTCAACAGTGTGCGCTTTATTAGTATAAACCTCTGACATTACATCATAGATCAGTGCATCCTTACTGTACATTGCCTTGATGTTTTCCAGCAGCAGAAACTCAGCAATTTAACCAAGCAGGACCAGGGCTGGGGCAACAGGCTTACGAAAAAGAACCTACAGAATTATGCAGGTCCTCCTTTTCTTGTAGAGGTCTACCCGTTGAGTCACTGTACCTTCCCCTGCCTGTCAAAATCCTAGTTTGTTTCCCACTCTATCATCCTGGAAGCAAACAACATTCCCTTCCTTATATCTTTTGGAATATGCACCAAGTCCATCCCTCAACATCAACTATATGCCCTATCCATCATACTTAACATATGCAAATCCCTTTCATAATATCCAGATCCTACTGACCCTCCTGATTTTTTACTGTACACTGACAGGAATGTGTTTTGCAATGGGCAATTTTTTGAAAAGGGAACTATTTCTACTAATGCTTGTAGGATTACAACTTGATGCCAGCTAACTGCACCATTTGTGTTCAGTTCAGGATTCAGAGGTCCACCAGGAACCTGTATCTTCTTGTATGCAGTATTATTTTCTCCCAATTCAGATATGCCTCAGCTGTGCAGGATGGCTCCCAGTATTTCGTTTTGCTCATCATCACTGATGGTGTGATATCAGACATGGCTCAGACAAAAGAAGCAATTGTCAATGTGAGTAGCTTTCATGGGGGATGTAGCATTCTGATTTCAACTTTGTCAAACAAGCAGACATATTCCTGTATGTGCCAGGGTGGGAAGAAAATGGCTTCAGTTCAATGGCATAACGTATTAGTAAGCTAAGTGCCTGGAATTTACTCCTAGTGACAACCAGAGCATATTCTTTCATTTTCTTGTAAATCTACTGAATGTCCCCTAATCATAGCAACTGCCTCTTTCAGTAAGTTTGGGAAATCCTATGAAATTCAAAGGCAGGACAAGCTTTTATCAGGAATGCTTTCATTTGAATTCCTTTACCCAGCAAGGCTTGGACTCAGTGTACTAAATGGCCTTTTACAATTTGTGATGTGTACAACATCACAACACGTGTTCTTTTTCCCAGGCAAGCTGGGTTTTGCTTCCATCCTATTAATACAGTATTTCTAACCAGGTTCAGAATCAGTGGCATCCATAGGAAGGGGCAAAAGAGGTCACATTGACAAAAGCAGCATTATGATAACACAAAATTAGCTTTTTCCCTTTCTTACATGTGTTGTGATGTTGTACACATGCCCTAAAGTGATTAAGCTTTTGGCATGACTCTCTTTCCTCACTCTGACAAAAACAACAAGATCCTTTTGAGGCCATTCCTTAGAATTCATATCCCTCATTTAAACATAAAACTAACCAACAAAAAAGAAGCCCTTTTTACAAACCAAGATGGATTGGTCTGGACATCAAGCTGAGCCAAAACACAATGCATTAGGTCTTAACTAATATATGAATCATGCCATAGAGTGCTCAGTGCATTACGTGATTATCTTGGTAATCCTTTCACTAGAAGTGGGAAATCTGTAGCCTTCCAGATGATGCTCAACTACAACATCCACCTCTGTTGGTTATGCTAACTGAGGCTGCAGGGAGCAACATCTGCTGGGGCTACTGTTCGGCAACATCTGGAAGCCCACAGATTCCCATGCTTCATTCTACAAAATAATTTAGCCTCATCTAATCCATGGAGTACCCAATCAGTCTCAAATCATATAGCAGGAAAGCAAGAAGCCCAGAGAGTGACTACCATTATCCATTCTATGGACTGCATCATGGATGAAGTCTCAATTCTTAGCCCTTTTTTATTTTGGTTGAGGTTTGGATCAGTTTTAGGGGATTAGCCAAGTGGGGGTTGTAAACAAAGGTTTAAAGACCCCATTTCCACTCTGTTGTCTTTCTTGCATTTCTTTTAACTTTGCTTAATCTTGCATATAGTTAATTTTATTTTTGTATTTATATGTGGATTTTTTAACTTTTTTGCAGCCTAAGTTGCCCTGAGTCACTTATTGCGAACAGGGCAACAAATAAATCTTATGAATAAACAGATAAAGCACTCTTTTCATTCCTTAAAACCACCCCATCCCAAATTAATTCTGGCCCTGCCTATGTTTGGTATGTGGCCCTCAATATTCTGTGGAAGCAAATGAAAGAAGTCACTGTAGGCATTTTTCAGCCTAATCCTTTGTCACATCAACTGCTTCCTCACTTCCCTTTTCACAAATGATGGGAGGGAAGAAGGAAAATTACTTGCCCAAAGCTATTTTTCCCAAGGCTCCAAAGAACTTTGAACTAAGGTTTCCCAGAGGGGATTTTAAGATCAGCTGGATGATATGAATAAGCAAACCTTCTTGTTATGCAAGTATTTGCTTCAGTGTGCAATCTGCCTCCACCCTACTGTTTCTAGCCATTTGAACACTACCGTGTGCTATGCTTTTAATTCCAGTGGTGATGAGTGATGAGTATGCTCCTGATTAAATTGTTGTTGCAGTCCATTTTCAACATTGCTAGAGATCTGTTGGAGCAAAAACAGTCACTGATTGCTGAAGAGGAACAGAAAGGAGTTAGATTATTTGATCATAAGAGGGAGGTAGCATGTTAAGGACAAGCTCAGGCAGACTGGAAAACACAAAGCATCGTTATGATTCTTTATAACTCTTGTGGTAACTTTCACAATGGCAAACTCCATCAGCAAGGGAAAGGGTCACAAGGGATGGTGCAGAATGAGGAGAGTTAGACTAATTCTCAAGTGGAAAACATGGCTAGTATTTACATAAGCTTCCTACACTATTTGAGCCCAGGAAGATGAGCTAGTAAGACACATAAGAACTAATGCATAGAGGGAACATTGCCTATGCAGACATTCAGCCCTACATAGAGGATTGTGGAGGCAAGCAATGAAGATACTTTGAGATCAGAGTACAACCAACAAGTTGACTGTGTTATTTTGAATGTATGGAGGGAGGGAATAACCTGATGGATTTATTTAACTCAGCTTTCTCCATATTATTTTATAGTTGTCTATTCTAAATTCAGGCTCCTTCTTCTTTTCATCTCTATTTTGCATGTCTTTATTGAGCCTACCTATTCTTTTATTTCCTCCTGGTCCTCAGGCTGCCGAACTTCCGATGTCAATAATAATTGTGGGTGTTGGACAGGCTGAATTTGATGGTAAGAATCTGTGTCGTGTTACCTTGTCTCCAATCATGATATATGAGGATTTTCGTTTATCTTATTCTGTTGAGAGCAAGTAAGGCTATACCAGTGTAATATAAACTTGGGGAGGTGACATCATATGCATCATGATGTCATCACACAAATTAAAAATGTTTTTTTCATCATTTACATAATGGCATTGTGACATACGTGATGTCATCATTACTTTCATCAGACGCCTATGGTAGTGGTAATAATCAGCACTGCAGGGTCCATAAACATAGAATAAACAGAAGCTGGTTTCACACAAATTAGACTTGACTAAAATTAATGTCTTCATGTGCACACAGAACTCATTGAATGACTTTGGGCCAATTTTCTTCTTGCTCAGCCCAACTATTTTAAAGGGTTATTATTATGGGATTCAAGAGAATTCAATATGTACTATATATCAACTTAAGCTCCTAGAGAACAAGTGGTATATAAACAAACTTAAATGAACCAAGACACACAGATTAGAGCAATGGATTATATTGATATTTTTTAAACATCTTATTCCATCAGCCCTTTTAGGAAGATACTTTGGGATCCAGAAATATATTGTCTCTGTAATATATTATAGAGAATGTGCAACGTGCATCTTAAATTCTTGTGTACTTTGGCTATAGTGTAGTGTACAATAGTGTACTTTGGCTACATACATTGAAAATAAAGCTAAAGAAATTAGAGCAATTAGCAGGTACACATTTCTGTGATTAAAGATTTGAACAGACATTCTAGCTTCCTTTAATACAGTATGATTGGTCAAACAAAGTATGTGCAGCATTTAAGGCTTTGCAGAATAGCTATTAAAACCTGTCCTGTATTAGCTTGAGCCTCCAATCAACAACTTTCAGGCTTCATCTTGATAGTCTTCAGTGCAAGAAAATTGTCATTTGCTGAAATTCTGAATAATGTAAAAACAGGTAAAATATAATGACTGAATTATACTTTATAAAGAAGAATGGAACATGAACAATGATTGGTCCATTAGGAGAGCAAATTGCAACATGCAAAGAAAGTATTCAGTATATGATTCCAGTTCAATTCTCTGAAAGAAAAGAGCAATGTCATTTTTTACAAGTTTTTTCTCCAGTTATTGATCAGTCAGTTGTTTGTGATACGAGTTTTTTGGAGCTTTTGACTCTTTGCTGTCTTTTTCACATTGAATGTTTAATATTTAATCAACATGTATTTCCCCTTCTCCAATGGACAGCAATGGTGGAATTGGATGGAGATGATATTCGAATCACATCTCGTGGAAGGACTGCTGAACGTGACATTGTCCAGGTATTTAGAAGAAAACAATTAAGCTTTATTTTGCATATTCACTAGCCAATATGGAATTATAAGACTTACTGCAAAGATGAATCTCCATTATTGAAAGCCGGGTAGTTGGTCAGTGTGGCTTTCCCTAAAAATGAAAATCTCAGTAAGCAACATTAATCACCTTGAGAATTCTTGAACAAAATGTGTCAAGATAGGAAGTTCTGAGTAAATAGTTTTCTTTTTCTCAGTCTAATTTGGATCATTATGGAAAAAACAACAACTCTCAGCATAAGAGCTCAGTGGGAGAACACATGCTTACATGCAGAAATTTCTAAGTTTAATATGGGATATAAAAGTTCTCTACAGTGGGGAGTTGACAAAGATTTGTTGTGGTATAAGGTAGTTTTTACACTCTTAATTTTTATTAGATTTAAAGAGGAATTAAACAGTAGCAGGTAGCCTTTTGAGACCTGTAGCATATTTGGAATTTGCAAATAGGATACAGGCATGCTCACCCAAATATTGTTGTGGTAGAGATGACCAGCAACAAAAATACCCTCACCAAACTAGTATAATTGAGTAACTTCCCATCCTATCTGGTCCCCTAAAATATTCTTTCCCAGTGTCGTATTTTTTCAAGTCAGTTGGGACAGGGTGCCTGGCAGCAATTATGAGGACCTTAAGGCCTTGACCATCATGTTGCCCTTAGTAGCGTAGTCTGAGCACGTATTTTAATTTATCTAAGATTACTGAATTCTCTAAGAAATTTCTATCTCAACTGAAATATTTCAGCTGGGAAGGTTTGGGCGCAATAAGCAGCTGGAGTATTTCAATACATTATTGCCTTTTATACTACTGTCTGATGCTGTCTAAATCAACTAATATGTGATTATAAAAGTGTATATGTTGATATCTCTCTCCCAGTTCGTACCATTCCGAGATTACATTGACCGCACCGGAAACCACGTCTTGAGCATGGCACGGCTGGCTAAGGATGTGCTGGCCGAGATTCCAGATCAGTTCATCTCCTACATGAAGGGCCGAGGCATCAAACCCAGTCCGGCTCCACCTCCCTACTCCCCCACAAGCCTCACCCTTCAGACTGAAATCTGAAGCTCAGGTGAAGAAAAGAGCAATTGTAGAAAGAGGCGTCGAAACACCCCATCATTCTTTGGGGTCTGCCTGTCTGTTTTTTGTGGCCAGAGATCAAGGCCAGAGTGAAAAAAATCCACAGTGTGTTGTCTTTCCCAACAAGTTCATATTGAGAACTGTTTATGCTGAAATGCTGGCACAACAATGTGTTTAACTGGTAGACATTTCCACTTGGGAAACAGCAAAAGAGGGAGGTTTATTTTTTTACCTTTTAAAAAAGACACACTTATTGGTAAGCTTCCTCATTTCCTTTCAGGGAAGTAACCAAAGTGGAGCTTAGTATGTCATCAGGAAGCTTACATGATTCATTTTGCTTCTGTATGTGTGATGGATTTCCATAAATCTTCAAAGCATCCCTTTCCCCCAGCTTCCAGAAGTGGGGAATTTTTTATAGCCTGTGTATAATCTGCCTGCCACATTAGGCCTTTGTCTTTCCTTTGCAAAAACTCAAATTTCTGGATCGACTTGGCAGGCTAAATGCTGTGATCAAGTGTCTGTTCGATGTCATGTTGGTGCTGCTACTAGTTCTTGTACTGAAACCTGTCCCTAGCTTGCCTACTTTCCCTTTTTTGTT
>JANHZU010001730.1:83794-96937 GCA_032468055.1 Acrochordus granulatus
ACAGATGAAAAGAGAAAACGACCACCTAGGCCAAAGGAATAGATGTTGTTTCCTATAGTTTTGAACGTCTTCCCAAAGTCTTTAGTTTTCTTTAACTCTAGTAATCCGAGATCAGTTTCTTGAGAAGAAAAGTATATGAATTAAAATCACTCCATTTAGAGACAGATAATCCCTCCATGACATATTAAAGAAACGGCTAACCTCATCCCAACCTTGTGCAGGTCCTCAGTCTGCACATACTGAACATGGACATCTGAAGAAAGAATTTTGACAGACTTCCGTTTTGCAGGCATCTACGTAAACATCAGGATGGAAAGCCAAACTACCTCAAAACAGAACGCTGCAGAGTTCAATACTTGAAGCCCTTTTTACATCAGCAATGCAATTGATTCATATTTACAGATAATGCTATATACAGGTTTTCCAATTGTATATTCAATTGTATATTTCATATCTGACTTTAACAGATATGAAACAGATTATTTTACTGTTCATCATTCACAAACAGGTTCAATTCCACATCTTTTAGTGTAGTAAGAATTAACTACTTGATTTTTCTCTCTCTTAGAAACTTCATCTCATGCTATATGTCTTTGGAAATTAAGCACAATCCATTATTGCAGTCTTGATTATGGTTTCTGTGATATAAAGTCATGTGAAAAAGAAAATACATCCTTTTTGCATTCTGTGGTTTTATATATCGGGACATAATAAATTATCTGGTCTTTATCAGTTCTTAAAAGTAGGTAAATACAACCTCAGATGAACAACAACACATGACATATTACACCGTGTCATTTCTTTTACAAAAAGAAAGCCAAAATGGAGAAGCAATGTGTGAAAAACTAAATACACCTTTACTGCTTCAATAGGTATGAATAGGTGATGTAGCAGCCAGGTGCTGCTAATCAAAAGCCCTTGATCAAATGGTCATCTGTGAGTGTGACTACTTCTATAAAAGCCAAAGTTTTAGGAATTTGCTGGTCTCCACCATTGAGGTATGTGTTACACAATGCCAAAGACGAAAAACATCAGCAGTGATCTGAGAGAAGCAAATGTTGCTGCCCATCAATCTGGGAAGAGGTTATAAGGCCATTTCCAAACAATTGAAAGTCCATCAATCTACAGTCAAGAAGAACATTGGAAGTTGCCAATCTTCCTAGGAGTGGACGTCCCAGCAAATTCACCCCAAGGTCAGATTGTGCAATGCTCAGAGATATTGCAAAAACTCCAAGAGTTACATCTCAGACTCTACAGGCCTCAATTAACATGTGAAATGTTAAAGTTCATGACAGTACAATTAGAAAAAGACTGAACAACTATGGTTTCTTTGGAAGGGTTGCCAGGAGAAAGCCTCTTCTCTCTAAAAGGAACATGGCAGCATGGCTTAGGTTTGCAAAGTTGCATCTGAACAAATCACAAGTTTTCTAGAACACTGTCCTTCGGACAGACGAGGCCAAAGTGAAGATATTTGGCCATAATGCACAGCGCCACATTTAGCAAAAACTAAACATAGCATACTGGCACACACATCTCATACCAACCATCAAGCACAGTGGTGGTAGGATGATGATTTGGGCTTATTTTGCAGCCACAGGACCATGAACTCCTCTGCACACCACAGTATTCTAGAGTGAAATGTGAGGCCATCTGCCCAACAGCTAAAGCTTGGCTGACGCTGGGTCATGCAATAGTACAATGATCCCAAGCACACCAGCAAATTTACAACAGAATGGCTGAAAAAGAAACGAATCTTTTCAAGGTGTTGCAATGGCCCAGGCAAAGTCCCAGATTTCAATTTGATTGAAATGCTGTAGAGGGACCTCATAAACAAATGCCCATTAACCTCAATGAACTGAAGTAATGTTGTAAAGATGAGTGGGCCAAAATTTTTCCACAATGATGTGAGAGACTGATAAAAATCATACAGAAAACAATTATTTCAAGTTATTTCTGATAAAGGTGGTTCTATAAATTATTGAATCATAAGGTATACTTAGTTTTTCACACATAGCTTCTCCATTTTGGCTTTCTTTTTATAAAAAAAATTATGACATAGTATCATCTGTAATGTGTTGTTATTCATCTGTTGTATTTATCTACTTTTAAGAACTGCTAAAGACCAGATGATTTTTAAGTCCTATTACGTAAAACCACAGAACTCAGAACTGTACTTTCTTTTTCACATAACCATAACAGGAGTTTTTTTCAATCTGGCAAATCAAATTTATAATTGTTTTTATCCTCATATTTATAAATTTTAGGAGTTATTCATAAGTAGTTTGGAAAAGCAGGCAACCTGAAGCCCAGGTCATATGTTAAAAATCTCTTCTGTAGCCTCTAGAACTTCTTTCAACATTATATCAAAAGTTAATTTCATGCCATTTAAAAACAGTAAATACCTATTTATTAGGCCAAAATTCTGTAAATTAGAAATGCATCAAGCAGCAGAAAAAGTTAACGAAGAAAGAGAGAAAAAGGGAAAAATAGGACTACTGCAATTCTTAAGCACTTGCAAACTACCTAATGTTTAGTGAGGCTTTTTAAAATTAAAAACTCTTCTTTCCCAAGACAATGACTTTTTATAACTATAATTATTTTTATAATTATTTTTATAATTTTCTATGTGAGGATCACCCATAGGGAAAAGATTCCAAACTCTGATAAACAAATTTATAGATATAGCTGGAATATTTATTTATTAGATGTATGTGGCACCAAACTAAAAATGACTCTTGGCAGCTTACAATAAAAACAAATAATGAAAACAATTAAAATCTTTAAAAATAACCAAACGGGGGAGAGGAGCCAAATCTGCAGAAATAGCTCTAAAATGAAGCAGCTTTGTTTATTATATAATGAGAATTACTTACTACAAGACCCATTCAGGTAGGTAGTAAAGAAGATGGTTCCACCAGGACCCCTAGGAAAATCAAGAGAAAATATAATTAGTGTAATAGTGGAAGCAAATAGGTTACCTAAACAATTGGGACTTCAGTTCTGTGGAATGAGTTTTACAATTAACCATATGTTATTACCCTGAATTGAGTAGTAACACTTTGTACAGTTGAATATATACTAAATCAAAACCAGATCAGAACTATGTGAAAATACTGTCTTAGTCTCGGTATAAAGCAAGCTTTCCAGTTGTTTCGGATTTCAATTTCAGGAATGTGGTATTGTGAGCCAAAAATATGGACATTTCAGTTCTCTTAATTTTCAATCAACTGGCTGGGGAATTATGTGAGATGAAGTTCAGCATATCTGGAGGTCCTCAATTTGGGCAAGTTCATGTCTACAGAGATAAGTTGTCACAAACTGTATTTAGTTAGTAAGCTGAGCCAAGATTTCTGAAAATTAAAAATGCATTAAGTGCAGAAGAAGCATTAGGTCTGTATGAAATCCATAGATAAGCATTAACTGAAAGTAACAGCCACACATACTATAACAAGGAGTCCATTCCTATATGACCACCTATTTATCATTATTCTAATAGGCACAATTTCCCAAGATCTTATGCAACCGTTTTTTTCTAATTTATACAATATATTTTATTTGAAATGTTAGTTCCAAATCTAGGACTTCTATGTTGGCCTATGGTCATCTACCAAATTACCCTGGAATATTCAAGATGAAAATTAGCAAAAACATTAAATCTGAATTTAACAAACAATTATAAATTGGCTTTTGTTATGCACTCAAAATGTTGAAAGAATGAAAAATACCAATACACGCACAAATTATTATTCTAAAACAGTATGTACAATTGTTAAATAAAGCCTTTAAATGTCTTGTAAAAACAGTATTAAATATTTTCCCAAGAGCTTTCTTCATATTTTTATGAACTACTAGACATAGTACCTTTAATATACATTTAAGATATGTTAATAGATATTAATCTACTAGTTCTCCCATGCATTTATAAAGAAACTTACCATTTGGCCAAACAAACATCCTTGTGGATTTCTTTCCATTTCTCACCAAATGTCTTTGATATCCACAAGCTACCCTGGAACATTTAGAAAGGGTTGCTTATTATTGATTCATCATTTTCAAGTGCTCGGCACTTAAAAAAACAAAAAAAAACTATATTAAAGTTGTACATGTTTATGTTCACAGTCTACAGATTAGACTGTAACCAGTCTGAGCAATGTATTAAAATTTATGATACAAAACAATGAAATAAATGAAGACTAAGAGAAAACAGAAAAAGGAAATCTTTAAAATATTTTATAATGGGAAAATAGGTTAATTCATTAGGCTAAATATAAGATTGGAAGAGAAAACATTTGCAATAGCAACTGAATTTCAGCAGGAGAAGAGGAGAGAGAGGTTTCTCTTGGCAGGGCATTCCTCAGAAAAGCCAAAGTTGTTGAACATAAAGAACAGCTTTCATGGATCATTTGAAAGTATGCTTTTAACATCCTGGACTTAATAGGTTATATCCATAAAACTCCAGGATGAGCACTTTGAAATGTCCCCACAAACAGAGCAGAAACTGGTTAAACTCTAGAAATAAAAATAATTTGCATACTCCTGAAAACCTGCTCTTCCAGGTTTCCAGCCCTATCTTCCAGCCCTATCATTCTGGATCAACCAAAGCTTCTACAATTTAAGTCTATCAATTTCAATTAGATAAAGATGCTCAATAATCTGCAAACGTATCATTGTTTTACAATCTTCAAAGAAAATAACTGGATCATCTTGCTGATACAATAAATTTAGGCCAATTACTGTCAGGTACAAAAGACCAAATCCACACATCCAGGTTCAAAAAAACTCAAAAAGCATACATATAAGAATCTACTTGACTAATGGTTCAGCATCTGTGGGTGTTAGTGGCAAGCAGAGAGGGTTGGACCTTGTGCATTTGTGGCTATTAGTGATTCTCTTTTCACTCCTCCCCCTGACTCTGCCATCCCCTTACCTACAATCATCATTTCTAAGTCCAACCTCCCTCATAATTAATGTTATGAAGGCAAAATGAAGAAAACCCTCATCTGGACTTTCTTGAGCTCCATAAGGAAAAGCATAAAACACAGAGAATATAAAGTCAAAGTAATCCTCAATTTATGACAGCAATTGGTACCTGAACTGCTAAGCAATGCAGTTGCAAAACATGACCACATCACTTGAAGACTTACTGTAAGGATTAGCAACCTTCCCTGCTGGCTTCCCCACTGACTTTTAGGGGAAGCTGGCAAGGAAGTGATCATGTGATCACGGGATTTTATAACCAGTCAAAAGAGCAAACTAATTATCAAGTGGCCAGATTTCAATCACATAACCACAGGGATGCTGGGATGGCTAGAGAACAAGTTGTAACTATAATTCATTCAGTGCTGTTGTAATTCAGAACTATCTGAATAATCATCTGTAAATGTAAAAAATGTGTATTTTTTTAGATACAAATCATGTCTATAAGTGGCCATTCAAAATCATCCCCCCAGAACACACTTTATTTAAGACATCAAGATCACAGTTTCAATAATCACACCAATGATGAAACTTCCATCCCCATTCCCCAAATCTTACCTCAGTACTGAGGGTCAACAACAAATCAGAATTCTTAGGGTGATAAATTATTTGAGTAAAAGGATGGAAAGGGAGATCTGTTAACATAAAATTCTTTGCAAAATCAGATGATCGGAAGATTCTTCCAGTATGATATGGTCCAGATCTATCTCCAGTCAATATCACCTAGATGGATAGAAAAGTAAAAATGAGAGTCATCTTGATCCTGGACTTCTGTAATCCGCTCTACATGGGGCTTCCCTTGAAGAGTATCCAGAGATTGCAGCTGGTGCAGAGTGCGGCTATGCAGATGATTTTAGGTGCCAATAGATCGGCCCATGTAACACCTTTGTTCCGTGAGCTCTACTGGTTACCAGTTTGCTTCCGGGTACAATTCAAGGTGTTAACATTGACCTTCATGGCATGGGACCAGGCTATCTGAGGAACCATGTCACCCCGATGGGGAGTTCCCAGCCCACCAGAAGCAGCAGAGGAGTCCTTCTCCGGTTCCCGTCGGCCAAGGAATTTCGCCTGGCGAAAGGAGAAGAGCCTTCTCTGCTGTGGCTCCTGCCCTATGGACGATCTTGCCCCTTGAGCTGAGGGCTTCCCCCTCCCTAAGGGCCTTCCAGAAGGGCCTTAAGACCTGGCTCTGCAAGATGGCCTGGGGCTCCAGGGGGGCTCATCATCATCGTGGAGGTGGCTGATGGATTACTAGCCATCCTCACCCCCCTTTTTATGTATGAAATATTTTTAGCCCACCTCTCTAGTCTGCCGGGTTTTTTATTTTTAATATTTTATTTTTTAATGTTTTTAAAGGTTGTTTTTTGTTAGCTGCTCAGAGTCTCCGGATTTCGGCAGCATATTAATCAAATAAATAAATAAATGACAGCGTACAGCAATAACAACATAACAGATTTATACCTAGGCAGTCTCTTTCATCATCAGCTCTGCAATTGGAATAACGTGAAATGTCAATGTGAATGTGAATGATCTTAGAGGTAACCTGAATAACTTAGACTTCATTTGTTAGAGGAGAGGCTGGTTCCCCATCTTTGCAATAGTGGCTGAAATTATGGCTCTTATGGGATGACTTTGCAAAGAACCTTCTTCCTGAGAACTCATTAGCCTATTTGACAAGCACTAGATTTCTTAACTCAATATTAAAGGTTATTTCAGGGACTCTTAATACCCAGTGCAGAAGCCTCAGTGTAATTAATGTTGCCTCTAGAGACTCCCTTCTGTTGTTGCAACTAGAACCATTTGAAGTGAACAAACATGTAATATTCCTTGGGAATGAATCAGTGTCCAATTAAAGGTACACAAGCAACTCAGAAATAAACAAGCAAAAGCAGCAATTTGTGGTATAGGCAGAAAGAAAACTGTCTAGAGACATTCAAACTGAGCAGCTCCCTCCAGATGAAATAAAGTGTTATTGGTTGAATAACATGGCTCAGAAAGAAGCCATATTTAAGATAATTAATGAAATTAAAAGGCAGTTGTTCCTTCAGATCTTTCAGGGAATTAAGCAACTAGAACTGCAACAAACTAAAGGTATCCCAGAACTACATCTTTTCCAGGTGAAGAAGCCAAGTTAATATTTTAAACAGGTGCAAATTATGTTGGTTCTTGTGAATGCTTTATAGGGACATTTCAGCTTGGAAATAATATCGTAGTCCCATATATTTGGTGTTCACAGCCTATATAACAAACCTTATGGTATGTTACCCAAAATATCTACCCTGCCCAGATTAATGGTGTTTAGATGATTCTATCTCTTCCTTACCTTCTGAAAAAGATACTTCAACCTAGCTCAGAATTGGAAGGAAAGACAAAAACAGATAAATGGATTAATGCAATGATTTGCAAAGGCCAGTAAGAATGTCAGATGATATGCTATGTACTTACAAGCTGTGGTTAACAACTCTTCATACCTGATGAAGAAAATCACTAGCCAGTGTGGAAGCCACATGATCACAAGTACCACCAAGTTGACCAAAATCATCACTGTAGCTCGCCAATTAATGTGCAAGGTAGCAGCTGTATGGATAGATATTACTCTCCTCATTCTTAGAGTGAAGATGATCCTTGAGTAGCAGATCATCATCAACAAAATGGGAGGCAAGAATCCCATCCCTCCCAAGAGACTTAAATAAAGGGTCATTTCTTCATTTTCCACTTGGTTCACACAAAATGTTTCCCCTTTTAGGGGAATAATTTTATAATAAATCCAGACAGGAATGGTGAACAAGAGGCAAATTATACAAATTAACACACAAACCCTAACTATTTGTTTTGGGAAAATGGATATCACTCGCACTGGATGGATTATAGCAATATAGCGGAGCAGAGAAATAATCAGCATGCTATAGAAGTCGGCAAAAGAGATCTATAAGGACAAACTGTGATTAGCAACACAGAGCAGGTGATTCAAGTGCCAATTCTTGAGAATGGAACTGCCAAACATTGCCAGGAGGCTGTAGAGGAAGAAGAAGAGATCAAGGGCTACTATGTTGATGTAGAAGAGTTCAGTCAAACGTGATATATCGCTTCCACTTTTTCTTTGGAGACCCCTGATGAGTATGGAGAGCAATAAGATGTTCCCTGGAATGCCCAAGAGGAAGAAGACAATATAAAAAACAACAAACACTGTCTTGCTATAGGACTGGAAATTTTCACTGAAGCTGGAGCTTGTGTTGTTCCTTGAACTGGAATTAGAGGCCCTAGTTGCAAGAGTTCTTATCTGCCATAGAGCTTCACAAACATTTAGCTTTCCTTCTTCCCCTGAAAACAAATAAGGTGACAATGAACTGAACTCAAAACAACAGAATTTGGGATAATTGTATCTCAGTATTCATGAAGTACTTAATTTTTGAAGAGTTCTTTTATCTATTTCATCTACTCATTCCATTCCATATTTCTTCAGCTATTTTTAATTAAGATGTGTCGGCTATTTTTCATTTTAAGATCTACTACATGTTCCAATTTGGCTTGCATGCATACCCTGAACTTTTTGTGTTTATGGGTCAATGCAAAGTTAATACTTCAAAGAGAGAAAAAAATGTAAACATACATTTCATGAACAGTATAGCCTCATAGAGTGTTAAGAGTTGGATAGGACGTAGAGATGCCCAGTGCAGGAATCTATCACTGCAGCATCTCCAACTCATGGCACTCCAGCTTCTGTTAAAATATCTCCATGAAGAGGATTCTACAACCTCACAGGGCAATCCATTCTTCTATTGAAAAGCTCTTACCAAAATACAATTCCATGTTAATTAAACCCAGTTTCTTGTTCTGTCTTCTGAAATAATATTGAACAATTCTCTCTCTCATGTCTTCTGTGTAATAGTTCTTCAGACACTCATTCCTTGGTTTTCCTTCCTTCTGTAACTACAGCTATGGTAATTTGAAATGGTGTGGCTTTATACAGAGCCATTCCAGCTCCAATTTCTGGAACAAGTGATAAACTGCAATATGGAAAAATGACTCTTACCTCAGTGCCTCCAATCACCTATTAGGGTGGATCTCATTACTTCACCCAGCTGCTTGGTTGTCATAAAAATAGCTTTTGCAAATGTTCATGCAGGAAAACAGAGTTGGGAATGTGCTCTGGAGCCTAGAAATGGAGTACTCAGTTCATTGACTTGATCAAATCAACCTTCCAACATCCATAGGAGCCTAAAATTATATGTAATTATATTCTTAAAGAATTAGATCTTAGTCAAACATAAGCACCAAATTAGTCAAACCAAGAATTAATGGGACTTAAATGTTACTCTTGTAGCATTCTTACATTATATCTCATTTCACTTTTATATCTTTCATCATAGATCAAGAACTAAATTCCCCCATACTATCTTCAGTCTCAAGTCCAGCAAATGCATGTGGAACTTCACGTCATTACTTATAGCACACACTAGACCACCGCATGTAGCATCCATATTTTTTCTATTGAGAAATGCATTGTAATATGAAGTAGTCCAATAAGGGCAGCACAACATCTATCTAAATTTATTACTCCAATCTCTACCACCTTTTAGTTCTAATACATCCTATTTTTCAGCAAAAGGTACATTGTATCAAGGAACCATGTTCACCAATCTCATTGGTGTTAATTTGAAAATGAATAACTCTCTTCTCATCATTTAACAATACACTGGTCTTTTGAAGTAAGGGCTCCTACTTTGCTCGTGGTGTCTGGGCTAGGTACCATTAGAAGAAAGCCAAGAGATGGGCAAGTTATGCTGTATTGTTCAGGAGCAATTTCTTCATGAGTTGCTTTCACTTTTCAGTACCTCTACTTACATTCTTTTTAAACAACAACAAAATGTGCATACACACATGCACATCCTAGGTGGGAATGCTTTTCTGCTGACAATTATTACTAAAAAAAATTCCCTATCAGCAGCATTCAAATAATTTGCACAAGCAGGCAGGCAGCTCATTTATAGATTCATCCATGCATTTCTTCATTGGGAAAAGTTGATAATCCTTGATGGTTCAAAATCTGTTGTGTTACTTTGCTCTTGGCATCATTACCTCCAGCTATAATGTGGGACAAAGACTCCAGAAACAACTGTGTGCTATTTAATGATATCCAGGAAAGGGATGAGGTTCTTACCTTTGTCTCAGAAGTTCCTTGGTACGTATTCTCTCTCACATTTATATCAGGACCCAAAGATGAATTTAAAAGTTTAATTGTGTGTTGCATTAAAATGCAAGCAATTTCCATGAGAGTGTAGATTTTAGGCTTTAAAATCACGACTTTCAATGCAGGACATGCTAGGTCCTGAATAAGAAGTAAGAACTATATGATGGATTTGGATTAGGCATTTAGTAATCTAATGTTTTCAGTTATTATTATTGTTATTAGATGTAGAGTTATTAGATGTAATTCTAATTAGGATTTCATTTTGGGAACTGCTTCTTTATTTTGCATATATTAAAAACATGCCTTAGTATAACAGTGAAATAAATGATCCTCATTAATACCCACATCAAGCTTTTTACAGTCTTTCTTTTGCCTAATTCTGATTTTTAAAATTAGATCAGGAAAATGTATCTCTTCATTAAAAATTAAAGACAGATAACTGGAAATCAAACAGGTACAATTGGAGCATAGATATATATAGAATCTGAATTCTAAATAAAAATGTAGTCATTTCATTAATATGGACAACTCATCTGCTTGAAATACCTGCCTAGCAGATCTCAAGAATATTAAATCCTTGAAAATTCCATAAGTTCCAAATCTAAACATGATAAGCAAATCTTTCCTGATCCAGCCTGCCCTCCTGTTTCATGCACTTTGTATATAAGATAGATTTGTGCACCAATTTCAGGAAAAGTGCAGTAATCTGTTTCACAGATGCATTGCTGAACAAAAGGTTGTTGCATGAGACGACAAAAGAATCAGCATTCAGGATTAGCACAAGTGTTCCAAAAAAACTCTCACATGGAAAATAACTACAAAAAGGCAGCTGTAGGGAAGAAAGAGCAGTCATATCTTGATCCTAGCAATGAACAACAAGCGCTGGGCAATTAATGAAGGTATGGAATTTGGAGATCTTTCTTAAGGCCTTAAATCTCTTCAGAAAAACATGAAATAAAGCTTCAGTCGCAACCCTCATTGGATGAGAAGTTGAGCTCTGAACATTAATATAACCAGTTTTTAAAAAGTATATCACAAGAGTAGCACTACTGCTAGTTTTTTTAAAAAAAGCAGAAAATGTTGAGCCACTGATATAATTGGCTAGCATGCTGCTTAGCATAAACAGTAACTAGAATATTTGTGTAAACAGCCAAAGATGGTGATGCTTTGGAGGGGAAGGATAATGTTGCCTAAATTCAAAAAATCAACTTTTGAAAAAGATCATCTTTTTCAAGATCAAAAAGATCATCTCCATTCTATTTGTAATGACTTCAGACTTCAGTTTTTTCCACAAACATTAAGTTGTCGCTTTTTGCTAGCGAGAAGTACCGATGTGGACATGACTTTTTGAATCATGACACTTTAGCAAGAAAAAAGCCATAATCGATATACTGTATGTTCTCAAGCCTTAATTATCAGGTTCTAAAACACACCAGCATTTCCTGAAGGCTAGTATCTTTTTACTGCAAGAAGTGGAAATGATTTCAGCGTTTAGTAGCGATGAACACTACTTGAACAAAAAACACATTTGAAGGAGAGTTGAATTAATACACTAGAACTGCTTGAATTTATTTAGACTGAAGTGGCAAGTACTCTAAAGCTTTTTAGGGGAGGGGGGAAAGATAATTGCACACTTTAATTGAGCAAATGCTCTTCCATTATGCCACTTAGATCAGATCCAGGCCACAGCAGTTAGGCAGACAGCTTACGTCAAGAATAGATAAAATACCAACTGCTGCAGCTTGTTCCAAAATTCCAATGTAATTTATTCAATTAGTGGGTTGGACTGATGCAGTCCTGAATCATCAGTGATTTTGTAATCTAAAAAATTCTGTGACTAGACACCATGGAAAAGCAAGTATTGAACCTATTTGTACTTGAGATCAGAACCATTGATATTTTTATACTTTGATATATTTATATACTTCAGGTAGTTTATTTATATAGTAATGTCTGCAAACTTCACAAAGTCTGCAAACTTCACAAAGATTTTAGATGGTTGATTTTTTATTTATATAGCTGCCCATCTCCATATGTAGCTCTAGGTGGCTTACCAGAAGAATAATCAATAGTCATCATAGTAAACTGAAAGAATTAGAAAGATAACTATCAGTTATCAAACTCTTGATAGAACAAGAATGTTTTCAAGTCTTCCTAAAATGCCCAGAAGTACTTTTATCTTGACAACCATTTGTTTCAAAGGGTAAGAGAAATCAGAGGTGTGTTGCTGGGTAATTACCCTTATCTCCTGTGGGGTAGGCATTTCTTCTCTTACAAGATTGCAGAGGGACATCTGAATGTGCAGGAAAAAACGGTTCTGTACATATTTGAATGTAAGCCACACAGTGCTTTAATGCTATTCAGATCCAGATGGAAACTAATGTAACCAATGTAGTGACTGCAGCAACATTGCTACATGTATTACTATTAGCAACTGAAGCACTATATATAAAGTATGGTGGACCAGTTGAAGCTTCTGAAAATACAACCCTATGTAGAGGATATAACAGCAGTCTATATGAGAACAGAAGTCACCGTTGTCAAGACATCCTGATCCAAGGTGGCCCATAACTGGCACACCAGCCATTGCTGGGCAAAGATCATAGTGATCTCCACTTGCTCCTCTAGCAACAGCTATGAATCCAAAAAACTCCCAAATCACAGATCTGTTCCTTAACTAGGTAACATTCTCAAGAGCTAAGGTCAGAGATGAAAGAGCCAGATACGTCGCCAGTAAGTGAATTCCATCTTGCAGTTTTAATCTGAACATATTTGATCCAAAAAGCCCTTACAAATTCCAGGTCTTTAATGGCATTCCCATTCAGTTTGGAGTGGCAAAATAAAGGAGATATCTAGATATGAAAGGTATTTGAAGTGAAGGTCTTATCTGCCATGTGAGCAAGATGAGCAAACAAGGATGTTAACAAGGGAAGCTCTGATAAAAACTGCAGTTTATTGGGAAGGGCAGAAGAGAAGTT
>JANHZU010001730.1:130784-143838 GCA_032468055.1 Acrochordus granulatus
AGGTATTACATACATTAGGTATTACACAAAATAATACATTAGGTATTACACAAAATATAAAAGCATCCCTATCTCCACCGAGAAAGAACATAAACAGCATATCAGAAGAGTACTACTTTTAAGAACCAGATTCAACTGAGCCAATCTGCATGTACAGACCTTTCAGCCCCACATGTTAATACAACTGAAAAGGAAAGGAATTTTGCAAAATAGCAGCTGAAAACATGTAAGTAATCTCTGGGAGAACAAAAACTGCTGTTTCTAGTTTGTCAGACATAAAAGTGTTAGCACAAAAAAACAGGCATCAGCCATATGGACCAAAAAGAATAAATGTAACAGGATCAATTAATCAGGAATAAGAACTGTCATTTGTTCAGGGTAGATATATACTCATCTTGAGGATTTTCACTATTCTTAACTATAATTACCAATATACTGAACTACCTGAATTTTAACTTAAAAGCAAGCAAAACTGTAATTTGAAAAATAACATAATAGAAAGAAAAACAATTACCACAAGATAGAGCTTTGGCAGAATACTGACAGACAGAGAACCATGCAAACCGGTTCTCTTTCTTTTTTTTTAAGGACTATTTTCTGAGCTTTGTTACATATATTTAGAAATAATATGTAGCTATTATCTCTGAGGTGCCTACAAATTCCTTTTCTATAAATCAGAAATAAAACGTAGGCTTACCTTAGGATTTATCAGTTTAAGCAAGGCAAACAGAAACAAAGGAAGGGGAATGGAGTGAAAATGCACGAGTGTGTGGACTCAAGTTATTATCTAACACTAAAATACACCAAGAAAACCACGAAGTTACATCATATTATACATATCACAAAATCCTGGGAATAAACGAAGAATTGAATGAGCAATCTGCTTGAACGGAAGAAAAATAAGGAAAGTGGGGGGGGAAATAGGAAGCAAGCATTTAATTTAAACTAGCTTTAAGAAATGAAAATTCATCAAGAAACAGATTTTAAAAAGAAGAAACCTGTGTTACAAATCCACCTGAAATAAAAATAATGGTGTAAACTGTAAATAATTAATTCAGGACGGGAGATGAATGAAGAAATGGCCCGAGCTATTATTGTACCTGGTAAAGCTCCCTTGAGAGCTGGCCTTTCTCTCACTTGCGACCAAGGCGGCACAGCTGAGCGTTCGCTCTTTGACACGCGTGACTACTTCGTTCCGCGCGCATCCTACGTTGCGAAGGCCCAGCGGGGCTGCTCGATTGGTCTAATCGAGCTTCCTCTGCGCCCAGGAACGGCCAACCAAACCCTATTCTCAGCCCTGCAGCACTTCGTCTCCTGTCAAGGGCCGTCCCGTGTCCGGCTGTCACAGTACATAGGAGGGGCAGTTTCCTCGAAGAAGGGGCCACCACCAAGTGCACCGGAGCGCCCCATTTCCAGGCACATCAGGACAATGGCGCACTGAGGAAGGCTGTTGTGGCGGAGGGTTTAAGGACGCGAATGTATCGATCACATGACCGATGACTCTTCGCTCCGGAGCAGCCGCTTCTCACTTAATCAAACTAGCAGTCGGCTCTGCCGGAGCGGGACGCCCTCACCGCACAAGCGCTGATCGGTCTGAGTTTCTCGGAGCACCCGAAGCAGGGCCGTAAGGAAGGCGGCCCGCGCCGAGGCGGCCTTTGCGCGTTGTGAGTGTCACCAGCGCCGGTCGCGCGCGAGCCGCGAGCCCGGAGAAGGCAGGCCGATCGGCCGGAGCGGTCCTCTTCCGGAGGCTCCGGCCGGCCGCGGGCTGCCGTCCTGCGGGGCAAGCGGCGCGTCGGTCGCGCCATTTCTCCAGTGATGGCTGGGATACTGGCCGCGCTGTCCACCCTCGGGGCGGGGAAGCAGGCGAGCGCTTTACGCCTCACCCCCCTCTCGCCCTCACTGCCTACCAGGCCACGCCGCTCCCGAAGGAGCGGCTCCCCTGCCACAGGCGCACCTCAGTCCCCGCCGCCCCTAACCGCACGCCAGGTGTCGGGCCCCTCGACGACCGAAGGAAACCGTCTGCCTGAGCGTCACGCCGCCCGATCTGCCGCCGCAGCCCAAGGGAAACAAGGGCCAACCGAGCACTTACCGGCTCCGCCTCCCGAGCCGCGGAGCCTTTCGACCTGGCCGGGAAGGCCGCTCCCCGCCCTCACCTTGTGAGTGTTGTTGCCGAGCGTCTCCTTGCCGAAACCCTCGTCTTGCGGGCCGCATCCAGACTCCGGCTCAGCCCCGCCGCGCGACCCACGGCGGACCCGCGGAGCCTTCGCCCCGAACCGGACCTCTCGGCCGTGGAGTGGAGCCGCCAAGAGCAGGAGGAGCCCCGCGCACATCAGGGACGGCGGCGGCAGCATTGTCCGTCCGCGATCCGACCTCCAAACTCCGGTCCGCGCTGGGGGACTGCTCACCTGCCGCCCGAGCCGGGAACGCCTCGCTGGGCTGCGCCAGACAGGTATGCTGAAGCCATTGGCTGCGACGCACGTCAATCTTCTCGTCTTTCACCCGCCGGCCAACCTCTCCTGAAGCTGCTTTGCCCATTCGCGCAGCTGCCCGCTTTTCTTTTTTAAGTGGCTGGCTGAACCGCCGATCGTGGCCCAGCGAGCGCTTCGTTCCACCTCCAGCGGCCATTGGCTACCCCTATTACCAGCCTCCTCCCTTTAAATGATCCGGCTGGTCGGTATCACCCCACTTTGAAGAGCGTTTCTCTCATTGGCTGGTTGCCCGCGAGATTTCCTCCTTTCAGATTCCCCGAGTCATTTCAGGCTTCCTGAGGCTTTTCTCCGGTTGCTAGGATGCGAAGGCGGCAAGTTTGTTTTGGTTTTTTTAAGGGGCAGCTGGAGCCGCTTTTCTCCGTCGCGTGGAATGGGGAAGGGGCGCGCTAACCGATGAAACGCTTTCCCCTCACTGGCGAAGCAGAGGTTAAAAGTTGTCCCGGATAGGGGTTCTCCCGGCAGTGCGACGAATGTTCCTCGGCGGCTCATTTAATATGTGGCAAGATTATTAAGGGGTAGCTCTGCTGGATGCAGAAATTAAGCGAGGTCAGTACTCATAAGTACGTGGATGGGGCACCTCCGGGAAGCTCTAAACCAGCGTTTCTCCACCTCAGCCGTTTTAAGCTGCGTGGATTTCGGCTCCCAGAATTCCCCAGCCAGCATGTTGGGAGTTGAAGTCCACGCAGCCAAAGTTGCTGCGGTTCAGAACTACTGCTCTAAACCGTACAAAAAATCCGGGTGGTATATTCAGCTCATGTTGGTATACTTTATGTGCTCATCCCATTTGACACTTACACATAGATATGGAAAGAACAGAAAATGAATAGAAGTAATTGAAAACAAATAAGCTAAAATCTCACTAAATCTAATTTACAGTTCATTCAACACAAGTCCATACATTTCCACCCTTATTTGCACCTCCACCGCCATACACCAATATATAAGCCTTTGTTCTTTAAATGTTTCATCTCTTTTCCTAGGATTTCATCCCCTTTTTCAGTCCTTTTCCTCTAGAGCAGTGTTCTGTGACCGCAGCAATTTTAAGAGGCAACTCCCAGCCAGCTTTCTGTAGATCTGCTCACTCTTTGTTCATATGTTTTGCAAACCATGTCCATCTTCTTTGATACTGGTCATTCTGCTGCATTCAATCCACATTCGCTGAAATTCCAATCATTCTTCACCATATGACTTGTTTTGCTAATACAGTACATTTCTTAAGGAAGGTCCTAATTTTATATACCACTTGGAGCTGATAGTTTGGAGTACTCTAAATACAATTTGAATGGCTCATGTCCTTGTTCAGTTCAGATTAACAGCATGATCAATGCTGTTTTATCTTCCCAAAAAAAGGCTAGGACCTTCTACTTGGGAGTGACCTAAAATGTGAGCAATTGTCATAAATTAATGCAAAGAACTCTGTAAATTGTCTCCACAGACAATTTACATGTAGTGTAGGAAGATTAACCCTCCATCTTCCCTACCAAACGCACACACCATCCAAGCCCATCTCTTCTCCCCCTCTCATAGCAAGTAGAAAGGTTATAATGATAAGAAACTACCCAGGAAAGACATTACCAAGAGAAAAGGAAAAAGGTCGTTGTGCCTTTAATCAGCGGCAGTGGATCCTTCAGATCCAACGGGGCCACCAAGACAGCAGCCAGCTGAGCAGCAGCTGATTGCCAGAATCTGCCCAGAAGCAGATCCATTGTATCCACTCGGAACAAGCGATGAGATAACGATAACATTCTCACCAGAGCAGCACACCTCTCCCAGAAGCCCCAGATGAACTTCCTGCGAACCATAAGAAACAATAGAGAATAGAAATGCAGGGCTATGGGGCAATCCTCCTACACAAACCAAGGGGCCATCAAGAACCATCGCCCTGATTAAACCACAATCGAACTCAGCGAAATTTCTCTACACCTCAAAAGATCCCATGTCCATAAAATGCTGCCCCTTGCCCTTTTTCTTGGTCGGCCCACCTTCTGAGAGCCGTCCTCTGTCCTGATGTCAGAATACACTGCTCCTCTTCAGGCAACCGTCTTCGCTTCACTATTTTCTGCCCCACTTGGATCGGACCCTCTGGGACCCGTCTCAGAATCTTCTAACAGTAGTTTCAAATATAATATTACCACTTTTTTTTTCTTCCTCTGACTTACTGCTAAGTTACATACAAAAAGTACTGTATAAAAATATATACAGCCATTAGAAAAGATCTGAGTTAGGCAAGACCTACTAAAAACAAGTGTGATGATAGTATCACCCTCATAATGTTGTAACATATTTTTCTCCACTTATGATTAATGCTTAAATACATCTTATATAATGAGCTACATAACCAGTATCTGCCTTTTAGCACAATAGGGTTGCTAAATTCAGCCATACATGCACTTTATAATCTAAACCTAGTTAAGAAATTTTCTCTCCTATGAAGGTGACAAATTATGGGCTTCATTTGAAAAAGGAACCAATAGCTGCAATCCTACACAAACTTTACTGAGAAGATGATCCTCTGATCTTAATGCTTCTAAACAGTTTGCATTGCACAAAATGAATGAATTGCAAAATATGAAAACTATGCATGCTTTCATCAAACTCTAAACTATTTATTTGACTAAACGCAAATAAAAGTTTTAAGGTTACATACAAAAGAAAGCTATCAGTATTCATGGCTATATGCCAGAAGTGATTATAAATCTTCAGACTGAAAAAAGCGATTACACAAGTGACAGACCTAATGAAATGCTTTTTGCTGAAACAATTGCTAAAGTATATTGTTGAGTTGAAAATATCCAACTATAGTGGAACCTTGGATTGCGAGTACCTCAGTTAAAAGTGTTCCGCAAGACGAGCAAAATTTTTTTTAATGTACTTCAGTTAATGAGCAAAAATTTGCAAGATGAGTATCGTGTGATGAGCTCATGCAGGAAATCTCATAATTGAGCCGGTGATTCTTCTCTCTCACTGTGTAAAAAGTATAAATTGAGTGAAAGTTGTTTAAGAGAAAGAACTCCCAAGATTCAGATTCCATATTCTCCTTCCAAGCAATGCCCCTCCCCCTCGTCTCCCTCATGCCAGCTAGGACTCTTCTCAAAATGTAGGAAGATTGTCTTCCCTGTCACTCACTCGCACGCACACACACACAGTCCTCCTTGCATGGCACCATTCAGCCCATCCCTCTCCTGCCCATCTCTTTTCCCCTCTCATAGCACAGAGGCAGGTTATGATAAGAAACATTTCCAAATCACCCAGGAAAGACCCCAGGAAAGATATTGCCAAGGGAAAAGGAAAAGGGCTGTTTTTTCATCGAGCGGCAGCAGCAGCAGATCCTCCTGATCCAACAGGGCTGCCCAGACAGCAGCCGGACGAGCAGCAGCTGATGGCCAGAATCTGCCTCGGAGCAGATTAACACTAAAGCATCCACCTTTCCCAGAAAAGGCCAGATGAACCTCCTAAGATCTGTACAGAAACAAGAGAGAACAGAACCCAAGGCTAGGTGGAAATTTATTTATTTATTTAACACATTTCTATGCTGCCAATTTCTGAAGACTCTTGGCAGCTTACATAGATTAGCTATTATACATTGTGTGTCCTTTTACTTACCTCGCACCCCTGCTGGCTGGCAATGTTGAATCTGGGGCATCTCCACAGTTCCTGTTCCGCCCCTGGCAGAAGAAAAGTTCACTCTGAATCGCCACTCGACTCTGACTCGCTGCTCCCACCATAGCCAGCCAGCTCCCACCGAAGTGGTACCCATTTTATCTAATTGCCAGTTTTTATGTGCTTTCGAACTGCTGGGTGGGCAGAAGTTGGAGGCGAATGACAAGAGCTCACCCCATCATTATGTAATCCAGTTAAATAAACCAAGGGACCATCAAGTGCCATCACCCAAATTAAACCACAGTCATTATTCTCTGCCTGGCTTGGATTGGGCCCTTGGGGACCCCTGCCTTAAAACCTTCTAGCAAAAGTTAAAGCGCTGGTTAATTTGTCTTATTTCTACTTTATATTGTGTATTAATCATTGTTACTTGTTTCAGATATTAGGGACAATCATTTCTACATAAAATTCCATTGAAAATGATTTTTAATGAATTTTTTTGGGTGCGTGGAATGGATCATCCGACTTTACATTGTTTCCTATGAGAAAATTCACTTTGGTATAAGAGCATTTTGGATTAAGAGCACTCTTCCAGAACGAAATATGCTCGCAATCCGGTTCCACTGTACTTAGTAGGTTTTCGTGATGAAAGCAAAGATACATTTCAAGATGCACCTTATTTTTATCAGTGATGGTGATGCTAAGTAAAGCAAAAGCCTCCCTTTCAGCTGACAGTGCATTCAAAATGTCTTAGAGTAAATCAGATAATGTCATCTTGACATCTTAAATAGATGTCTCAGTTTTTGATGATTTGTTCCTCAGTAGGAGAGGTTTATTGGGGGAAGCACCTACAATGTGCTTCAGACAAGTGTGCAGGTGGAAAGATGCACACACACATACACCCAGAGACCAGCAATCCTCCCAAAATCTCTGTAGATCATTTGCAGGCACCCTTCTTTTCCATATACAATTGCATATTCAGCATGTACAACTGCTGAAAAGTGAAAAGATCCTAAAAATGCAGGTTAATTTCAAGCAGATGTTTTCTCTTTCCATACCCTCCCCTTTTTCAGAGAAGGCAGTATAAAGATTCCTTTTCTGGCCTCTTTCTGAAGGTTTCAGAAACTTGCCATTTCCGATCTTCCTTTGGTTTACAAGCAGTGGTGTTATGAAAGAATCCCATCAGCATAAAAAAGGCCTTCTAATAGTATTAATGTTTCCTTAATGAACACACACTTACTCTGCAAGGCAGTTAAAGAGGTTTAAAAATCTGTTTCTCATGAGGATTGACTTGATAAAGTTCTGCTGGTTCTTGAGATTTTTTGAAGTACTCTTTACCTGAATAATTATTTCCAGTGCTTTCTTATCACAGTTTCACTCTTATATTTCCTCGTGACCTTTTTACCTTTTCTAACTTTCATTTTAATTTAGCCATACCTGTCAAAAAGAAAAAACTGTGTTATTTCCTCTCTTAAATGTAAACTTCTTTTTTATTTTTCTTACTTTGGCTGTGGCATCTTAGTAAAGAGACAATTTTCCCCCAACGTTTCAAACTGGTGGTTCCATTTATTCGTTTCCAAATTTAAGTGGAACTAACTGATTGGCAAATCACTGTAATCAACGTCTGATTCCAGTCAAGATTAAAGTCGGACAAAATATTTTGTCCTGTTTTGCATTTTTAAACACTTTTTTCACTTTACTGTTCAAAACAAAGACTAATATTAAAAAATGCACAATTAGAATAAAAAGAAATCCATAAAATAAACAAAATTGAATTGGAAGAACCATAAACAATTGAAGGAAAGAATGAAAAATAAGAATAACTGGGTCTGTACATGGCCTTAAGAAGAAATTCAAACATCTTTAACATTCATACCCAATGTTTCTAATAAGAGTAGCATTTCTGCAGATAATCAAGCAGGAAATACATTGTAAATAAGGGCAATTTATAGCCACTACACTTGAGTAAATGTATTCCCTCACTGAAATTTTCTGTAATGTCAATTTCCCACGCTTACAAATACCAAATACAACACAAATATTGTTCCAATAAAGAATGGATTCTAATTATCAGTATTTTCTGGTGGAATTTTTGATAGTATTGACATTTTTGTACTATTAATAGCAGTTGCACAACATAAATAATTATTAGCATATGGGGAAGTTTACCATAATTTAAGTCTCTTTTATTTTATTTTGACTCACACATGTAGAGTAAATGGAGGGAGACACATATTGCCAAATGTTTAGCAATTGCTTGGATACATTTTTATTTAAATTAAATAAATGCAACAAAAAGAACTATTTATGTGGTTATGATATGTAATTATCACAGTTTTGAAATGAAACATTGGAGAACATTTGGGGAATATCTCCAACATTTTTCAGGGTACTGTGTGGCCTTGCAATTCCAGCATATGCATCCTCTTTCAACAGAATTGAAGTTTGGGGGCGTGTTATTTTTTTAGCTTATTATTTCTCCTCCTCCTCCTCATACATATTTTTTTCATAGATACAAAGGCTTAATTAGAGATCTGTAGTGGTTTTGGGGCCACAACTTTGCCCCTTAGCCTTCTGAAGGCTTGAAGAATTTGTCTCATAATATGTATCACTGGAAGTGGTGGAATTTTGACACTTTTATCTTTCAGGTTTAAGAGTGGGGATGAATTAGGAGATATTTGAGATACAAAATGTTTATATCCTGACCCTTAAACCCTACCAAATATGAAAATCCACCATAAATTATTTGTGAAGGCCAATTCCAGAACACTGGATGTGGGAAAGTGAGAGGAACAATTTGCTCTTCCATTCCAATTCCAAATTTTAAACAAAAGGCAACCAATCAAAATCACAATGCTATAATTTTTCCACAAAAATTTAACAGCATAATTTAAGGCACTATGGTACACCCAATCTGTCACAGTGGATTCCTGATCTCCAGCATAAATGAATATATGCAGTACCTACATAGGAAGACTAACAGCCAGATATAAACAAATACACACACACAGTACTTTGTCTTTTTAAAGTGATTAACTAACCACAGTTTTATCACTGATCACCAAGTTTTAAAATAACTGGGAAGTGTTAAACTGACTAAGCATTATGTTCTGGATTGAAACCTGTCCTTTTGTTGAAAATAATTGCTTATTTAAAAAAAGAGATGGAAGAATCCTGTATAAACCTCATGGCCTGCTTAGCAATGAAATTCAGTCAAAGGTCAGTGTGCTTAGAAATTAAAAGGAGGGTTTTGTATCCTTTTCATGTATTGCACAATTGTTATATAAAGTTCATTCTGTGCAGGCTTATTTAGCAAGTATAAATCAGAAAAGAATGTTCGTACTTTGAGGAGAGGCAGTAGCATTTCTTGTCTTCAGAGGTCAATTTTTCATTCTTGCAAGTAAAAACTGCACAGACGCTGTTGTTGTGGATCTCTTTTGCAGAGCTAGAAGATTCCCATACATAGCATTAACATTTTAAGGCATAGTAACCTAAGTGCAAAGAAAGGGAAGTAGTCATACTGATTCAAGCTGTTGGTTTGTCTCAATACCACCTATAACTAGACTATATCAGAGTGACTCACAACTATTTTGATGCAGCTCCCATCATCTTAACAAGAAGAGCTAAAAAGAAGGCATTACTGAATGAGGCGTATCTAAAAGAACCATTCAGGTTGCCAACTACAATTCTCTGGTCTAGGCAAGAATCCAAATGTGGGTGCTCATTAGCCAGGAGCCAATCAGACTGTATAGAGGTGTGGTGGCACTAGAGGTTAAGATGTCAGCTTCTCAGTTGGTAGGTTGGCGGCCTGAGATCTAGGGTGAACTGCTGTTGCCCTCCTCAGCTCCTGCCAACCTAGCAGTTTGAAAGCATGCAAATGCAAGTAGATAAATAGGTATAACCTTTGGTGGGAAGGTAACAGAATTCTGCATCTAGTCATGTTGGTCACATGACCATGGAAGCATTCTTGGACAAGCACCAGCTCTTCAGTTTGGCAATGGAGATGAGCACTGCACCCTAGAGTCAGTTATGACTGGCAAGGTAACCTTTTTAATCAGATTCTTAAACTTATTCAACTCCACTATTTTGCCTCTGCAATGGTATAGAGTAAGTTATGATCTTCTTCTGCAAGTACTTGAAACTATTCCTCCTTTCTTCATCTTAAGGCTAAACATATGCTCTTCTTGCAGTCTCCTCTTGTACAATTTAGCTAGAAAAACTTTTGATGGGCTTCAGGTTGTTTCTATATGGTCTACATTCCCAGGAATCCACATGCTAGTAACTGAATGGGGAACATTCTACCTACAGAAGCACTCAAAGCACAAGAGTTTCAGTTATTTGAGTTTGGATCAGAGTATTAGTACTGGAAAAATCAAATTAGGAATCAATCAACTAATTGAAAAGTGCAGTTTATCATTCTGAAAAACTTTTGAATGAGAAGTCATATGAAATTGCGCTGAACTTGTTGACATGTTGTGCTTCACATAAACACTTTTATTGACTCTTGTTAGAAGGCATTAAACAAATATATTTTCATGAATCTCCAATATTTCAACCCATACAAGATATTTGGACTGACTTAGGAATGGAAAACACATGGCTTTCCAGCTGTTTATTGAAATACAGTTGCCAGAATTCTGCCCTCCTGGCCAAACTGTCTAAGACTGCTAGAACTTGTAGTTCAGCAACAGCTGGAAGACTGCAAATTCTTTCTGGATCCAAAAAGAATAGGGGGGGGAACAGTCATTTGCTTTTCTGCCTATAATATTTTTTGAAGAATGAAAGTTCACAGATCAGCAGGACTGCCTGTTTTGTTAACCTTATCACTATCAGACTTTGGAAATGAGCCACATCTCTAAATAGTTCCTTCTTGGAGACTCTAGATTAGATTTACTAGCAAATGTTTCTGTTAGGAAAGTAAAAGTCTACCACCATTGTAAAATCAAAGACAAACAGCAAAGAATCAAACAAAAAAATTACTTTGTTTATTTGAATTTTTTAAAAGTATGGCATGACCCAACTTTGAAAAATTAGTTGATGGAACATTATATGCTAGAAACAAAACTGAACCAAGAAAAAGCTTATTTTGGGGTTGAGATTATTTTCCCATTCATCCTATTCTTCTATTGATTCTCTGAGTTTTCCATCCTTCCAAGCCTCTTAAATTCTGATTTAACAAAGATAATTTCTCTGATTACCATATTAATCTGAGAAGACAATTCTAAATTAAGATGATTCCCCTTCGACATAAAAAGAAAACTAGACAAAATGAAACTTGTCTCTGTTACACAGAGTTAACAAAATCTAATATAATAGTCCACCTTTAAAGTTATATTATCAGGGTGGAGGGGCAGAGATCTTTTCACATCAGTATGGTAATTCTAGAATGGAAACATCTTCATGTTCTTTTTGCCCATGTTGTAATATTACTGCCATTATTTATAAAAATAATGTTATTTATATAATGTTAATAATATTATGAAAAGAAGAATCTTTTTGATCCAGATAATTGTATGGATACATTAAATTTTTTTATCACTGTGAGTATTAATGAGATGGTGTAAGGAATAATCTATATACTATTAAAACTCCCATTTCTGTAACCTTTAATTGGACAAAATGGTGTATCTTGGGACAAAACTTTTTCAACCAAGGTACCTCAAATGGACCAAATTACAGAATGCATCCACAATCCAAGATCCCTGACTCTTGTAGAATCAAAATTTGACACATTTCATAAAACATTTTATGACATAATAAATAATGTCATAAAATATTTCTTATGGTCAATTCTTGATTTTTTACTGTGATATAGGAGAACAACAGGAGTTTAACAGGAGCTATTTACAAGGGAGATACATCTCTGAATATTACCCTGAATTTTTAAAAACTTTTCCAATATATAAGATCTGCAATAGTTGAGGGTACTGGTAAGGAAATATCTCTGAAACAATGATCCCACCGGTAACAGATTATCGAGTGCTATACAAAATCTACTTACAATTTCTCAGTTTTCTTCCACTCTGAAAGAAGCCATATCTCCTCCTCCTCCTGTTTTCCTCTCCTTCTCTTCTTTCTACCCTTCCCTTCTTCCTGATTTTCATTCTCATTCCCGTAATGCACTTCTTTCATCTTTTATCACCTTAAGAATTTATTTCACAATTATTTCAGTACTACTTTTCAGGATAGTTTGCCCTTAAAACTATGGAAGATATTATTGCTGAACCAGATTTTACAATTTCCCGTCTGACAAAAGCACAATGTCTTCCTCTGCGATTTAAGTGAGGTATAAACCAGAGAGAATGTAGAAAGTTGGAGAGCAGATTACATAATGAAAAACCAAATATTCATATCACTTGTCCTCTTCATTACTAGGTAACTTCAGAGATTCCACTCTGTTCTTGAGAATTTTAAGGGACCCTGAAAGAATTGGGATTATATGGCCATTTGTCCAATAATGAAGATTTTCATATAACTTCATAACATATAATTACCAACTACAACATCTTTTTAAGGTAGTTCTTGAGTCCTTGAAGGCAGCAAGTTGGGACAAAAACATCCTCTATCAAGGTTTTCCACCACATGAAAAATGTTTATTTCAAGCTTTCCTTTACCCATTTGTGCCAGATGAAAACAAAACTGGACATACTTTAGTTCAGTCTTCTAGAGGATGATCCTTCAAAAATGTGAAAAGAACAAATCACTATACAGTGGTGCCTCACAAGACGAGTAACTCACAGGGCGAGAAACTTGTGGGATGAGCAAAAAATTTAATCAGAAAATATTCTGCTAGACGAGCCGCGACTCACGAGAGGAGGAAACTTCGTGCCAAACCTTGCACATCATCAGTAAGCACGCTCTGTATTTCCCGTTCAGGCAACTCCACATGAGAGTTCTGCCAACTCTTACCTCGTGCTTTACTCCATTGTTGCAGACAGCAACCCCATGCACGCGTTCTGCTAATG